>VSMD01023461.1:0-126250 GCA_008750895.1 Mirza zaza | reverse complement strand
GGGGGAGGCGGGCGGGCGGGGGGGCGGGCGGGCGGGGAGGGGGCGGGCCGGGGGCGGGGGTCCCGATGACGGCATCCGCGCGCGCCGCGCAGGGGCCGGGGCCGGGGCCTGGCCGCGCGGCCCGCGAGCGCGCTCGCACGCAGGCAGCTGGGTGGGGGCCGCGCCGGGCCGGGGGAGGCGCGCGCTCGCTCCGTCGGGGCGCAGGCCGGGGGCTGGTGGCCCCGGGGAGTCCAGGCCCGGCGGGAGGGCCCGGTCGCCTTGCTCCCAGCCTCCCGGAGGCCCTCCGCGACGGGCCGGCGCCCCTCCTGCATCTGGGGCGGGGCGGCCTCCCGGGCCTGCCAGGAGGGGCGAGCGGCGAGGCGGCGAGCTCGGCCCCCGCTGGCAGTCGCTGCTTCCAACTTCCCGGGAGCTCCTGTCCCGCGCTCCGCCTCGGCCCGGGGCCCCTCCCCGCGGCGCCTGGGGACTCGTCCGGCGCCGTCGGGGCGGAGGGCGCGCGGAGGCTCCCGCAGAGCGGCGTGGCCCGCCCGGGCTCCCAGCTGGCTGGAAGATTGAGGGGACGGACAGGTGCGTGTCCTGAGGGAGGTTAAAGGGTGAATAATGAAGTGCTGGGGTTGGAGGACGGAGGATGGGGAAGGCTCCTTGGATGAAGATTATCCCTGTTTATTGGGCAGCGTCGGACCTTGTGCTGGGCGCTGGTGATACAGGGCGAAGGGGACAAAGAGGGCCGCTGCCTTCCAGCTGCTGGTGCAGAAGGTGGAGGCAGACAGCGGGTGTCCTGGCAGTTGCTCCAGAGTGGTCAGGGGCGGCACGGGGGATTGTGCGTGTGTCGTGGTGGGGCACAGAGCAGACGAGCGTCCCTGGCTCCCTGAAGAAGGAGGGTCCAGCCTAAGCCCAGAGAGGCGAGGAGACTTTGGTGACACCCAGCTGTTGCAGGCAGAGAGGTGAGGAAAGGCCTGGGGTACAGAGGCGAGCAGGATTGTCATCTTTTCCCGTTGAGGTTTTGAATCCCACGGGAATTGGGAAACCTTTTGGAGGGGAGGGCTTAAGCAGGGGAGTGACGCGATTTCATTTACGTTATTGAAAGATGTCCCTGGCTGTCCTGTGGGAGGGGGCAGGGAGACTGAGACCCAGGGGAAGGCTGGTCACAGTCACCCCTGCACCATGTCAGTGGCCAGGACCAGGTGAGAGAGATTAGGAGATGGAGTTGGCGGGATTTGGTGGCGGCAGCTTGGTCTTGAAGGATCTGCTGACTTTTTTGACGAAGGTGAGGCAGGGAGTGGCAGTTAACCAGTGGGCATTAGGAAGGGAGTGCCCTGGAGTTGTGTGTGTTCTTCTAGGAGACGGGGCACAGGGACAGGGTGCAGCTGTAACACCAAAGCCCCTGGGTACCAAGGGGAGGAGGCAGGGCCTTATTTGGCCGGTGCCGGAGCCGTGAAGTGTTACCGTGGAGGACTATGTGTGTCATGGCCCGTGCAGCGTTCGGGCGCCTGGGTGGCCACAGAGGTCGTTCTGAACCGTGACCGCTCTCCCTCCATCCCTTCAAGGCAGGAGCAGCAGGATCTGGCTCCAGGTGACCTGCAGGGTGAGTGCAGGCCCTGGAGTGCAGGTGCTGATGGCAGGGGCTTCTCCCTCTCTCCGCAGGGCCGGAGCTGTGCTCCCTCAGTAGTGCTCCCTCAGCATGGGGCTGGAGGCCCAGCGGCCGCCAGGGGCGGAGGAGGCCCCGGTGAGAGTGGCCCTGCGAGTACGCCCGCTGCTGCCCAAGGAGCTGCTGCACGGGCATCAGAGCTGCCTGCAGGTGGAGCCGGAGCAGGGCCGGGTCACCCTGGGCCGCGACCGCCACTTTGGCTTCCATGTGGTGCTGGCTGAGAACACGGGGCAGGAAGCCGTGTACCAGGCCTGTGTGCAGCCCCTCCTCGAGGCTTTCTTTGAGGGCTTCAATGCCACCGTCTTCGCCTACGGTCAGACGGGCTCCGGGAAGACATACACCATGGGGGAGGCCAGTGTGGGTGAGTGACCCTGCTTGCGGCCTTGTGCCCGCTTTGAGTGGCCTCTGTGTCTTCCTGAATTTCTGCCCCTGCCCTTTTGCTGCCAGGCCCTGTTGAAGGTGGGGACGCTGAGGGAGGGAGAGTCGATTTCCCAGACCAGGTCTGCAGTCCAGGGGGGCACAGGCCACATGGGTGGGCTGGGCAGAGCGGGAAGGAAGGGTTGCTGGAGCTGAGCGGCCTTCTCAACTCCACAGAGATGGGGCCCTTCTGCCTGGCTCTGGGGACCTCAGGGGAGGGAGGGCACGGGAAGGTGGCGCATCTCTTGAGGTTGTCGGGAGGGCTGCCGAGGGTCGCTAATCTGTGTTCCGGTTGGAGCACAGCTGGGAATGGGGAGTGTTTGTTCCAGAAGCAGCTTGGGCTTCTGCGTGGCAGGGCTGCAGGCTGGTTTAGTGAGGCTCCAGGGCAGTTTCCAGAAAGACGCCTTGGGCCGACTGAAGGAGCAGCCCCTTTAAGTAATATGAACAGGGCAGGGCGGTAGCCCTGTTCCCTTCCATCTGCTGCAACGGAATTGAGTAGATAGGGTGCCTTATAAACAGAGATTTATTTCTGGAGCCCAGGAAGTCCAAGATCAAGGCACCAGCAGATTCAAGGGCCTGTTTCCTCTTAAAGCCTCCTCCTCTCTCAGCACACATGGTGGAAGAGAGAAGGGGTGTCTCCTGGCCCTCTTTTATAAGGACACTGTTCCCATTCATGAGGGCTCCACCCCCACGACCCAATCATGTCCCCAAGGCCCCACGTGCCTCACAATGGGGTGAGGATTTCAGTATTTGAATTTGGGAGAGACAGAAACATAGCAGTTGCAGAAGCATACTTGTCTAGAAAATTAGGAAAATACAAACACATGCACGAAATAAAACGTACTTGATAATTGCCTTTCAGAAATCACGTACCCCATTAGCATTCCAGTTTCTTTCTCTGTGAAAATTATTATACTTTTAAAAAATGGGATTATATTGTACCCATTCTTTTGTATCATTCTATTTTCTTAACAATATGTCATGAACATTTCTCTGTATCATTAAATATTCTTCAGTCTAATTTTTTATGGCTGCCTGGAATTGCATTGTGAATAGAAAGCAGTTTATGTAACCAGATCACCTGTTGGATCTTAGCAGGGACACTTAGGCTGTTCGCATTTTGTTGAAATGAGCAGAGTGCTCTTCCGCACAGCCTCTGATTGCTTCCTGGGGATGAATTTAAGAGGCCCTGTAGATAACTGAGCATGGGCTGTGGTGGTGAACCCCGGTCCCAGGCAGTTGCCAGGCCAAGGGCGACTGCTGGCTGTTGGGATGTAGTGAGGGGCGCTTACATTGTGCAGGGGTTGAATGACCCGTGAGAGTCACTTCCAACTCTTACATTCTGGAATTCCGCCTGACCAGG
This sequence comes from Mirza zaza, assembly GCA_008750895.1. Classification (NCBI taxonomy): domain Eukaryota; kingdom Metazoa; phylum Chordata; class Mammalia; order Primates; family Cheirogaleidae; genus Mirza; species Mirza zaza. Next base: position 122,825 of record VSMD01023461.1, on the reverse strand, counting down.
CTGCCCATCCCTTCCTGGCCTCTGCTGCTGCTTCCCCATCCCGGAGCCCCATCCGCCAACTTCGGTGGGGCCCAGGGGCCTTGGGCCACGTCTGGCTGAAGGCACGGTGGCAAGAGGCCCTGCGGTGTCTCCCCAGCCTCCCTCCATGAGGATGAGCAGGGCATCATCCCGAGGGCCATGGCCGAGGCCTTCAAGCTCATCGATGAGAACGACCTGCTGGACTGTCTGGTGCACGTGTCCTACCTGGAAGTGTACAGGGAGGAGTTCCGGGACCTGCTTGAGGTGGGCACCGCCAGCCGTGACATCCAGCTTCGGGAAGACGAGCGTGGGAATGTTGGTGAGGAATGCTGGGGTTCTCCCCTGGCCGATGGGGCGTCTGGCCGGGGTGGCTTACCTGCCTGAGAGGGGCACCTCCTCGTGGCAGTCCTGATCCCCGGAAGGCTTTGCTTTAGCTTCCCCTGTGCCCACTGAGTTCAGTGCCTACTTCCCGTACCCAGAGGCACGGGAGGGGAGGGGCACCTGGGGGAGGCACAGCGGGTGGAGGGCTAGCACCGCTCTGCTGCCCTCCTGGCCGGTCAGTCCCGGGCTGCCCGGGCTCACAGCGCCCCGTGCCCGCAGTGCTGTGTGGGGTGAAGGAGGTGGACGTGGAGGGCCTGGACGAGGTGCTGAGCGTCCTGGAGATGGGCAACGCAGCGCGGCACACGGGGGCCACGCACCTCAACCGCCTGTCCAGCCGCTCGCACACGGTCTTCACCGTGACCCTGGAGCAGCGAGGGCGTGCCCCCAGCCGCCTGCCGCGCCCCGCCGCGGGCCAGCTGCTCGTCTCCAAGTTCCACTTCGTGGACCTGGCGGGCTCAGAGAGGGTGCTCAAGACGGGCAGCACGGGCGAGCGGCTCAAGGAGAGCATCCAGATCAACAGCAGCCTCCTGGCGCTGGGCAACGTCATCAGCGCCCTGGGGGACCCCCAGCGCCGGGGCAGCCACATACCCTACCGCGACTCCAAGATCACCCGGTGAGCTGCCCCTCGGCTCCTATCCGGCCTGGGGTGGGGTTTAAGCCCCTGACTGGGGGGTGGAAACCCCTCTGACTCCAGGACGCGCGCCGTTGCAGTCCGAGGTCCCCGCCCGCAGGGGCCATGCGGAAGAGCCTGGCGGGGTCTGGCGCGCTGGCCCTGACGCCTGGCCCTCGTGCACGTGCACGCAGGATCCTCAAGGACTCGCTGGGCGGGAACGCCAAGACGGTGATGATCGCCTGCGTCAGCCCCTCCTCCTCCGACTTCGACGAGACCCTCAACACGCTCAACTACGCCAGCCGCGCCCAGAACATCCGCAACCGCGCCACGGTCAACTGGCGGCCCGAGGCCGAGCGGGCGCCCGAGGAGGCTGCGGCCGGCACCCGGGGGCCCCCGCGCCACCGCTCCGAGACGCGCATCATCCACCGCGGCCGGCGCGCCCCGGGCCGTGCCGCCTGCGCCGCCGCGCGCCTGGGCGCCGAGTGCGCGCGCTACCGGGCCTGCACCGACGCCGCCTACAGCCTCCTGCGCGAGCTGCAGGCCGAGCCCGGGCTGCCCGGCGCCGCCGCCCGCAAGGTGCGCGACTGGCTGTGCGCCGTCGAGGGCGAGCGCAGCGCCCTGAGCTCCGCCTCCGGGCCCGACAGTGGCATCGAGAGCGCCTCCGCCGAGGACCCGGCGGCGCAGGAGCCCGGCAGGAGAAAGGTGGCTAAGGGCCGGGTGTGTCCCCGGGGAGGGCGCAGGGAAGGAAGGAAGGAAGGAAGAGGGTCTTCAGACAGCCAGCTGTGCCCCTGCACCCTGTCCTTTGGCACGGGCCCTCCCTGGCTGACTCTTAGGGGCTCCATCTGTGAAATATAGCTGTAACCTTAGCACTTATCTCCTGGGGACGTTGTAGGGCTGAAGCGTAACAAGTGCCTGGCATGCTGGTGAGGGCTAAGTTGTTCCTGTAATAACAATAATAGTGGTTATGTTATTACTAATAAAAATACGATTAATAATTACAAGAGATGGCCTAAATGGCTTGCAGCGGGGACTTCAGGCCCGGCGGGGTCTGGGGTGCCCTCTCCTCCAGTGGGTCTGGAGCCCCTCTTGCAGGCAGGGCTTGGAACAGCGTAGGTAGGAAGCAGGGCTGGATGAGCCGACGGCAGAGCGCAGAAAGGACCGGGGTGTCCCAGCTCGCCCTGCCGACCGCGGCCCCTGAAGCCTCTCTCCCTGCACACAGGAGGAAGAGGGGGCGCAGCAGCTGCTGAGCCTGCAGAGCCAGGTGGCCCGGCTGGAGGAGGAGAACCGCGACTTCCTGGCTGCGCTGGAGGACGCCATGGAGCAGTACAAACTGCAGGTGGGGCCGTCCCTTCCGCAGCGAGCAAGCAGGGGAAGTCGGAGCCGAGTTTCTCAGGATGAGAGGGAGTTAGCCAGCCTGGGGACGCAGGGGGCGCGAGCATGAGCAAACGTGTGGGGCGAGCAACAGAACAGTGCGGTTGGGGCGCGGGACCGCCAGCAGGACAGCTTTGCTGGGTGGCGGTGAACCTGGGCGGGAGGGTGGTCTGGAGCGGCAGCTGCGCGGGACCTTGGAGCCAGGTGTAACCAGGTTGGCGTCGCGCCTGGCGCCCTCTGGTGGCAGTGGTTGGAGGTGGCTGGCTGGCGTGGTGGGAGTGTGATGAGATGGTGACAGGGCAGAGCATCCGTGTCCCCAGCATCCACACCCCCTCAGCACCGGGACCCTGTCTTGCAGAGTGACCGGCTGCGGGAGCAGCAGGAAGAGATGGTGGAGCTGCGGCTGCGGCTAGAGCTGGTGCGGCCTGGCTGGGGGGCCTCAGGGGTCCTGCAGGGCCTGTCCCCCGGGTCCTTTGTGCCTCGGCCTCACACAGCCCCCCTGGGGGGCGCCCACGCCCATGTCCTGGGCATGGTGCCTCCTGCCTGCCTCCCTGGGGATGAAGGTGGCCCTGAGCAGCGGGGAGAGGTGAGGAGGGGTGAGGCTGGTGTCTGCTGGGCCTTGTTAGACTGGTCAGGCTGGGGCAGGAGCAGGGTGGTGAGGGACACACGTCCCTCTCTGTGCTTTCATGGGTGGGTGATGTGAGGGGCTGCTTGCAGTGTTCCTAGGGGAAGGGACACAATTTGGGTGACTCTGCAAGGCCTCTCAGAAGGATCCAGTGCCATTGGGCATCCCTGGGGGAGGTCACAGAGGGGCTTCTGGCACCAGATAGAAAGCTTTCGCACCTCTGCAGAGAGCTCATCACCTTGGAGGCCATCCCCTCTGCCTTTGGGTGGCTTTTTGCAAGTTCACTTTTACATGAGCCGTGGTCTCCTGCTTCTGGTTCTGCCACTCAAAGCCTTTTGGACAAAGGCTGTTCCTGCCGTACCTGAAAGCTCTGGGTCACCTAAGCTCTAAAAGCCCTTGGCAGAAGTCTGTTGTGCACCCGTACTCTGGCAGGGAACTGCTGGTGAGATAGGACTTGGGTGCAGATGACCCGGGCACAAGATAGAAAGGGCAGATTGTCATCTGAGGAGTACCAGGCACCATGGGAGCGGGAGCAGGATGGAGGGGGGCGGGCAGAAGCTCTTGCTCCAGCTTGAGATTAAAAAGGCTTCCTGGAGGTGTCATTTGAGCTGGGTCCTGAAGGCACGGCTGGGCTCGAGGCAGAGGCGTGAGGAGGACAGGCAGGGCACGCTGCAGGAGCAGAGACTCGGGATGGGAAATGGCTTACCCCCCTAGCAGGTGACACATGGCAGGGAGGCTGGAGCTGAGTTGCTGGCTGAGGTGGACAGGCTGGAAAGTGGCTCTTCAGCTGCATCAGCAGACGAGGACGAGGAGGAGCTGCCCAGGCAGACCGTGCCCCTGCGCAGGTGAGTGGGACCTGCTGCCTGACCTGACCAGGGCCCACTCGGGGCCTGGGGCTGGGCCGGAGCAGAAAGAGGATCCCCCCGTCTCCTCCCCGACAGCAGTAGGGGAAGCGTCTCAGGTGCCCTCACCTACACGCCCCGGCCAGTTCTTGAGGAGAGGTCTCACTGGAGTGGGTTGAAACAGGGAGGCCCGGGCCTCCTAGTTCTCAGCCTCCAAGGCGGCCCTTGGTGCCCCAGCTGTCCTGTACCTCCTAAGCTCTGCCCCTGGGCTCTGACTGGCCAGACTTACGTCCCTGGGTTACATTGACTCTGGAAGATGGAAGGCGTGGTGGCCTCTCTTCCTCCCTCCGGGCTGGGGCAGGGACTGGGGAGGGGTGTAGACTCCTGCTCTGCCCTCCAGAAATGGAATTGGCAACTGCAGCCAGAGGGTGGGGGCCCGCCCAGGGAGTCCGTCAGACAGGAAGGGCCCAGAGCTTCGCCTTGAAGAGCTGGATGTGGCTATCCTGGGGCCCAGAGGTAAGCTGGGTGGGGGGCAGAGGGGCCCCCTCAGCCCTTCCGCTCTATGGTCCTGGGCCGGCCACCCTGGAACAGTCCCCTTTACCATCCCTGGCAGCCCCTGCACTGGCCGCGCCCCCGCCCTCCATTCCTCTACCTTCCCCACTGTCATTGGGATGGTGACCTTGGCAGTCTGCCTGTTGCAGTGGCTGGTGGGAGCAAGGCCCTGGTTCAGACCCGACAGGCCCCCACTGCCACGGCCTCTGAGTGGCGGCTGGCCCAGGCCCAGCAGAAGATCCGCGAGCTGGCCATCAACATCCGCATGAAGGAGGAGCTCATTGGCGAGCTGGTCCGCACAGGTGAGAGTGGGCATTGCGGCAGGCCTCCCACCTGGGGGGGTTCTCATTGGTTTCTTCTCCCACACTGTCTTAGAGAGGGTTCAGCAGTGTGGTGGTTAGGAGCAGGGGCCAGATGGCCTAGGTGTGACACGCAGCTCAGCCTCTTCCAGCTGTGCGACCTTGAGCAAGTAGCATAACCCCTCTGGACCTCAGTGTTTTCATTTATAAAATGGGGCTAGTAATCGTACCTGCGTCTCAGAGGTGTTGTGAGGGTGAAATGAGTTCGTTTAGGTAGTGCCTGGAATAGCTCACGGCAGTGTCTTATGTATCAAGCGGCTGCTGCGTCTCAGGCACCACGCTGAGCATAGCACCTCTTGGTCCTGGGAGCACACGGGGTGGGGTGTGACCAAGCCATACTGCGCATACTACTGGTGATATGAGTAAAGGACCAGGGGACGATTTCAGGTGCTGACCAGGTGAGCCTTTTTAACAGTTGTGAATTTATTTATGATAGAATGCATTCTGAAAATTCTCAAACCCACATGTAAGAAGAGAGACTAGTACAGTGATCCCCAGATACGCACCATCCAGACTCAGCAGCTACCAAGATTTCTCCACATTTGTTTCTCCTCTCCCTGTTTTCTTGGCTGAAATGTTTTGAAGCAGATCCCAGATGTCGTGTCTTTCATCCCTATACCGTCCAGGGTGCCTCTCTAAAACTGTGGATGTTTTCACCGAACCTCGATGCCGTTCGCACATCTCACAGAGCTGATGAGCTCTGAGCGCCCACGGCGAGCTGGTACCGTGGTTGTTCAGCGGTGTGTCCGCACCTGTTGCTTGCGCCAGGCCCAGACGTGCCCCCCCCCCCACAGTTGTCCCTTGGCATCCACGGGGGATCAGTTCCAGGACCCCCTGCGATACCAGAACCCTCATATGCTCACGGCCCCCGATATCAAATGGCGCAGTGTTTGCACATAACCTACACACGTCCTTCTGGATACTTTCGGTCATCTCTAGACTATTTATAATGCCTGGTACAACATAAATGCAACACAAACCATTGTTAATCTATATTGTTTATGGAATAATGATGAGAAAAACATCTGTATGTGTTTGATACACAAGCGTCCATTTTTTTTTTTCCAAATATTTTCCATCCGGTTGGTTGAACCCTGTGGATGTAGGCCATATTCGCTTCTAAAGTCTGAGGTCTCCCTTCTGTCTCCTCTTCACAGTCATCCTTAGAATGTTCCAAACCCCAAATATTTTGAGTTTGTCTGCTTGTTTTCTTGTGGTGTCATTTGACTTGTTCCCCTGTCCTCCAGATTTCTTGCAAGTGGAAGTTAGATCCAGATGCTTAATTATATGCAGGTTCAAGTTGTGTGTTTATCTTAGCATGTATTAGGTGAAAATAAAATTACTTAATTTGTAATTTCCGTGGTTCACTGCAGTGGATAAGGGTCATTTTGAAAGTGGGTTGGTTTGAAGAAAAATATTTAAGAAAATCACGGTACTGGTGGTACAAAGTTTTGGCAAAATCCACGCAGGTGTCCAAGGGCTGGGAAAGCGCCCAGGCGGAGGGACAGGTGGCACACTGGGCGGAGCACAGCCACCTGTGCTGACGGCCGGCTTTCTCCCAGGGAAGGCGGCGCAGGCCCTGAACCGCCAGCACAGCCAGCGCATCCGGGAGCTGGAGCAGGAGGCGGAGCGGGTGCGGGCCGAGCTGAGCGAAGGCCAGAGGCAGCTGCGGGAGCTGGAGGGCAGGGAGCCCCAGGACGCTGGGGAGCGCTCCCGCCTCCAGGAGTTCCGCAGGAGGGTTGCTGCAGCCCAGAGCCAGGTGCAGGTCAGTGTCGGGGCCTCAGGGTGAAGGGCGTGGGCGGCTCTGGCGTCCCAGCTGTGGTCCCTGGGACCAGGACACGTGGGCTCTGAGCCACACGCCCACTGTGGAACCGACTCGTGCTCAGGCCTTGTGCCCCAGCCTCCCAGGGCAAGGCTGGCATTGCACGGAAGCTGGGGTTCTCAGCTCCGCTTTAAACACAGCAGAAGCAGGGAGGCGGGTACTGCCTGGTGACCACCTAGGAGCCCAGTGAGAGGCGGAGGGCCGGGCATCTACAGAAAGCCGCCCTTGGGCATGCAGCCCTTCCCGCCCTCTGTCCACCCATCCTCCTCCCGGCTCTCCGCTCACTCACCCCTCAGCCCGTCCTCGCTTGTCTGTCAGTCCATGGTCCATCTGACTCATCCGTCTAGCCTTTTATCAGTGGACTGACCAGCTGTCCACCTACCCATGTGTCTATCTCCCTTCCATTCTGTGTTATGGGTTCGTGCGTTATCTATCTGTGTTAGTTTGCTAGGGCTGCCATTATAAAGTACCAGACACTGGATGGCTTGAACAAGAGAAGTTTAGTCTCTCACAGTTCTGGACACTAGGTGTCCACAGGTCTGGCTTCTCCTGAGGCCTCTCTTCTTGGCTTGCAGATGGCCGCCTTCTTGCTTGTCCTCATGTGGCCTTTTCTCTGTGCGCTTGCACCCCTGGTGTGTCTTCCTCTGCTTTTAAGGACACTAGTCCTGTTGGATTAGGGCTCACCCTGATAGCCTCATCTAACCTTAATCACCTCTTTAAAGACCCTCTTTCCAAATGCAGTCACATTCAGAGGTACTGGAGGTTAGGGCTTCCATACAGCAATTTTGGGGTGACACAATTCAGCCCACAACACTGTCCCTGTTTTTGACCTTTATATGATCCCACCCACCTCTCCATCTTTGCAGCTGTCCATCAACTATTCATTCCTTCTTTTCTCCATGAGACAATGTAGTAGAATGGTTCAGTGCGGGGCCCTGGAGCCTGACTCCTCAGGTGTGAGTCCCAGCTCGGCTACTTACTGTGTGTCCTTGGTCAAGTTTCCTAACCTCTCTGGGCCTTAGTTTTCTAATCTGTTAAATAGGAATAATGATAATTATACTGTTTCTTAGGCTTGTAAGGATCATTTAATACAGAGCACTTAGTATGGTGCCTGGTGCATGGTAAATGTCATAGTAGCTTCCACTATTAGTATTTTGTTATTATTAGTCTGTCATCCACCTGCCTGTTTTTCTTTCTATCTGTTCCTCTGTCCATTTATCTGTCCTTGGGCCTTTCTCACCCTTGTTGAGTGCCGGGCACTATGCCAGGCTCGAGGTGGCCCGTGCACGGCCCAGTGGAGACTGTGTGGGTCCCAGGTGCTGAAGGAAAAGAAGCAGGCGACGGAGCGGCTGGTGTCACTGTCGGCCCAGAGCGAGAAGCGGCTCCAGGAGCTGGAGAGGAATGTGCAGCTCATGCGGCAGCAGCAGGGGCAGCTGCAGAGGCGGCTTCGGGAGGAAACGGAGCAGAAGCGGCGCCTAGAAACGGAGATGACCAAGCGGCAGCACCGAGTCAAGGTCAGGTTCACAGCGGGGCGGGGCGGGGCGCCCTCTCTCCAGGCCAGGAGGCCGAGCCTGGGGCTCATCCCAGGGAGCCCAGGCAGGGTCCTCCTCTCATAGCCATGTGGTCTTATAAAATGTGTCACTTAGCCTCTCTGAGTTTGTTTTCTCATTTGAAAATGGAGTGCTATTGGAAATGCAAGGCTAAGGTGAAACTTCAGTGAGATGAAGTATATAGGTGACTGGTATCTCGTAGGGACAAGTATTGGCATCTGTTTCCTGGGCCCAGGTAGATGTGTGGGGGTGAGTGTGGGGGACGATTTGCAGGGCTGTCCGGGTAGTGGGGGACCCTCCTGCGGGCTCTGGGATCACTGGCCGGCTCTGCTAAGACGCTGGCACCGTAAACAGCCGCGCTCACGAGCTTCCTCACCCAGGAGCTGGAGCTGAAGCATGAACAGCAGCAAAAGATCCTGAAAATCAAGACAGAAGAGATCGCGGCATTCCAGAGGAAGCGGCGCAGCGGCAGCAACGGCTCCGTGGTCAGCCTGGAGCAGCAGCAGGTGGGACTGGGCTTCGCCCACACCTCCCAGAGCTCCCGTGGCCTGGCTGGGCCGCCCTGGCCACTTGCCAGGGTCCCCTGGGGGCTGGCAGGTGGGTGCACCTTCTCCCCAGTGGACCCTGGGTAGCGGCTCACGCAGCCATAGGTGGCACTGAGTGGCCTCCCCCCTTTCCTCAGAAGATTGAGGAGCAGAAGAAGTGGCTGGACCAGGAGATGGAGAAGGTGCTGCAGCAGCGGCGGGCGCTGGAGGAGCTAGGGGAGGAGCTGCACAAGCGGGAGGCCATCCTGGCCAAGAAGGAGGCCCTGATGCAGGAGAAGACGGGGCTGGAGAGCAAGCGCCTGCGGTCCAGCCAGGTGAGGTCTAGACAGGTGAGGTTCTTCTAGATGATGTCTCTGCCAGGTAAGTTCCAGGCAGGTGAAGCTCTGTCCTACTGGGTTATATCCCGTGGATCCTCAAGATCTCTAGGCTTTAGGATGTTTATGACATAGGTACTGATGTGTGGGTAGAGGAATCTCTCCAAGCACCTATCCTACAATTCATTTCACTCATTAACCAGCTGCCTGGGGCCTGTGCAGCAAGCATGAGGAAGAGCAGGTATAGGAAGGCGGTATGGCCAAATAGAAAATGACTTCTGCACCTGGCATCACTCATCACTCCCTCTTGACTAGGAAGGTCAGCTCCTGGGCCATAGTTTCCTCTTCTGTCAAATGTTGCCATGGTGATTAGGGCTGGTGGGGGGGGGATGGTTGTCAAACAGAAACGCAGAGCCTGTTCCAGTAGAGGTGCTGGCTAGGTTCCCAAGGGGTTCCAGACCCAGAGGCCAGGCCCCTGCTCCTGCCGTCACGGAGCACTTTGAAGTCCAAGGGGGATGAGGGTGCTGCTGGATGGTCCTAACCTCCCTTGGCCCTTACACCCCTCACTTCCTCTTCATTCAGCTCCAGCAAAGGCCGTGCGGTTGTCCACTGATTTCCTATAATTCCTGTCACTTTCCAGTCGGTCGTCTCAGTGATAGGCCACCCCCACCCCCTTTGCCCATGTCATCCCTCCTTGCCAGGAAGGCCTCTTCCCTCTGCTTGTACGGATCCCCCTCTGGGCCATCTCTGGGGCTTTTGGCCCTGACCCCCTGAGTTTCTGTGAACTAAAACTTGGGCCCCTGCTGGACAGAACGTACGGATTGTAGGTTTCCCGAGGGAAGAACCCAGGTCCTCCTTAGCACCAGTGACTGGGCTGGTCCTTTCTGTCCACACTGTGAGGGTGGCACCTGTTCCTTGCCTAATCCCTGGTGGTGCTGCCCCCAGGCCCTCAACGAAGACATTGTGCGAGTTTCCAGCCGGCTGGAGCACCTGGAGAAGGAGCTCTCGGAGAAGAGCGGGCAGCTGCGGCAGGGCAGCGCCCAGAGCCAGCAGCAGATCCGCGGGGAGATCGACAGCCTGCGCCAGGAGAAGGACTCACTGCTGAAGCAGCGGCTGGAGATTGACGGCAAGCTGAAGCAGGGCAGCCTGCTGTCACCTGAGGTGCGTCCTGTGGGTGGCCCTGCAGCTCGGCCCTTCTGCTTGGCTCTCTGCTCCTGTGGTCCTGCTGTCTGCAGCCTGCCTCAGGCCACTCTCTGGCCCCGCGTGCGTGCTGCCTTGCTGCTTGTGCACAAGTCCCGCTGTGTGTTAGGCTTGCAAGGTGGGGTGAGGGCTGGCGAGGGCTGGCCTGGCCTGCCCGCTGCTTGAGCCCCCTTGTCTGGGCCACACGGGCCCAGCCATGTGACCTCCCAGTTCCCTTCCAGCTGGAACTTGCACTACTTCAGTCACGTGCTGCGTTAGAACTTGTGCTTGAGCATCTCAGCTCCCCACGGGGGCTTGCGTGTTGGTGCATGTTCAGCCCACCTTGGCCGCATGTTTGTGTTCCCCGAGCAGAGAGGAGTCCTACGTGAACACAGTCATGCGCTGCATGCCAAAGTTTCAGTGAATAAGGGACCACATATATATGGTGGTTGTCCCATAAGATACTGTATCTTCACTGTCCCTTTTCTACGTTTGGATACATTTAGATGCACAGATATACATGCCATCGTGTTACAGTTGCCTCAGTATTGAGCACAGTAACACATCCAGGTCTGTAGCCTGGGCTCCGTGGGCGGCCCCAGGCAGTCCAGGTGCGTAGTAGGCTGCACCATCCAGGTCTGTGCAAGCGTGTGCTGTGATTTGCACACAATGGCGAAACTGCCCAACGACGGTTTCTGAGTGTCCCCATCAAGTGACGCGTGGCTGTATAAACGTACCCAGAAGACCTTATGGTTCCTCTGTGGCAATCCCAACCCTGGCTGTGGTTCCAGGTTGGGTGTTCTGAGCTCCCCGAGTGTAGCTCACTCAGGAGGGCATGCACCCGAGCAAGCAGCCTCTTGGCCGTGCCCCACCCTCTCCCCTGGGTGAAGGCTGAGACAGTGAGCAGGGGGCACCTCTCTTGATGTGCTGACTCTGCTCTCAGGCTGAGGGGACACTTAAGGCTAAGTGTTGACTGTCACGTGTCTGCCCAGGACTGGTGTTCAGAGAGCGGGTGCTCTGAGGCACAGGAAGCCTGGGACACCCCCTCCATACATGCCTGTCCACGTAGGAGGAGCGGACACTGTTCCAGTTGGATGAGGCCATCGAGGCCCTAGACGCTGCCATCGAGTACAAGAACGAAGCCATCACGTGCCGCCAGCGGGTGCTTCGAGCTTCAGCCTCGTTGCTGTCCCAGTGTGAGATGAACCTCATGGCCAAGCTCAGCTACCTCTCATCCTCGGAGACCAGAGCCCTACTCTGCAAGTACTTTGACAAGGTGGGTCACTGGCCCACGAACTCCCTGCCGCCTCCTGCAACTCATGTGGGGATGTCGGATGGCAGCTTCTCAGTGAATGTCCCGTTACCTCCCAGACAGGGGACCAGAATAAGGACCACTTTGTTTCCGGGGCTCAAGAGCGTCTCCTGACTCTCCTCTTTAAAACCTGTTTTCCTTAGTGAAACTAAGACCTAATCTTCTCTACCCTCTTCTGGTCTGATTGGCTGAGTTCAGGGTGGCCCTTGGCTAGAACAGTGGTTCTCAACAGGGAATGGTTTGGCCCTGGGGGGACATTTGGCCATGTCCGGAGCTACTTTTGGTTTTCACAGTGGTGGGGGTGGAGGCCAGGGATGCTACTTAACATCCTACAGTGGCACAGGAAAAGGCCGCCACAACCAAGAATTATCTGGCCTGAAACGTCCCTAGCGCTGAGGTTGGCCCAGATGAAATTCCACAGCCTGAGGCTCTGCCCAGCAGCTCGGTGGTGTGGGGCTAGCAAAGGCTTTGCGGCAGGGATGGCAGATGAGTTCCATCTCGAGGGCCAGCTCTGATCATTTGCAAATGGTTACTGGAACACTGCCTGGAAGGCATCTGAGGCTAAGTCTTAGCTCAGCAGGAAAGACCCCGGTGACTTCTTAGCAACATGGCACCACGGTGGCAAGTCTGTCAGTACTTGCTGTCCCTGGTTGAAGATGACCTGAGTGGAAGGTGGCTGAGCGTGGCTGGGTCTCGGGACAGGTGGTGACGCTCCGAGAGGAGCAGCACCAGCAGCAGATCGCCTTCTCGGAGCTGGAGATGCAGCTGGAGGAGCAGCAGAGGCTGGTGTACTGGCTGGAGGTGGCCCTGGAGCGGCAGCGCCTGGAGATGGACCGCCAGCTGACCCTGCAGCAGAAGGAGCACGAGCAGAACATGCAGCTGCTGCTGCAGCAGAGCCGCGGTGAGGCCCCGCTGCCTGCCATGCTCAGCTGCCCGCAGCCCCGCACCACTCACATCTCTTCTCCGCCTTTCCCTCTAGACCACCTCGGGGAGGGCTTGGCAGACAGCAAGAGACAATACGAGGCCCGGATTCAAGCTCTGGAGAAGGAACTGGGCCGCCACATGTGGATAAACCAGGAACTAAAGCAGAAGCTCAGTGGTGTGACTGCTGCAGGCCAGAGCAGGGGTAATTTTTACCTGCTGTCTTCGTGCCTTCCTGGCCCTGCTTGCTCTGCAGCCAGGCTTAGTCTTGTGTTCTGAGGAAAGCTGGCAGCCACCCTCACTTGGGCTTAGGGGCTCACGTCACAGGCTGCTTATTGCGCTGGGGCATTGGGAAGCTAGGACTTTGGGAAGGTGTTGTCGCCTCCATTTCCAACAGGGACGTGTCATTCTCTGTGACAGGTGGGGAGAAGAGGAGCCTGTGCCTGGAGAGCAGACAAGCCCCTGGGGGTGAAGAAGAGTTGCACCCAGCGCCCGAGCCTCTCTGGCTGTCCCCCTTCGCTGAGGGCGCCCCCCGCACCCGGGAGGAGATACGGGACTTGGTCCACGCTCCATTACCAGTGACCTGGAAACGCTCGGGCCTGAGTGGCGAAGAGCAGGGCTCCCCTGAGGAGCTGAGGCAGCGGGAGGCGGCTGAGCCCCTGCTGGGGCGGGTGCTGCCTGCGGGCGAGGTGGGCCTGCCCTGGAACTTCGGGCCTCTGCCCAAGTCCCGGCGGGAGCTGCGAAGAGCCAGCCCAGGGATGATTGACGTCCGGAGAAACCCCCTGTAGGCCCTTGGGGCAGACCCCTGCCTTGGAGGGAGACTCTGATCCTGCTGAAAGGTGCAGTTGTTTGTTTTGCTTCTGTGAAGGACAGTCTTTACCTCGCACCCTAAATGCGGGTCCTCAGGCCAATAGAACTGGACTTTCATTTTAAACAATAATATGCAAATCACAAGCTCCAGTACCTGATTGACACCTTTTGGCTTGTGCACAAGTTTCAGGGCATAAGTGTGTGCCCACAGTTCTGGGATTCAGCCAAAATGGTCAGTGGCAACAGGGTTGTTTTAAATGGTCTTATGTGTAAAGGGGGAACTGGGAAACTTATTAGCACATTTTATAGTCTTAATAAAACATTTAATAATAAACAATCTCTGAAGGGAAAAATGGGAATTTCCACTTAGAGTTTGGTTTGCAAGACAATAGGGGGAATCAGATTTGGGAACACAATAGGCTTGAACCCTTTTGTGAGACAGTTCTGAGTCAGCACCTGTCAGCCATGACTGGCTGACTCTCAGGGCAGACCTTGAAAGGTGGCTGCTCCAGAAAATACTAGACCTGGGCCACGGAACAAATGAACTGAATGCTGAGTTGCCAGAGACGATTTTATTGTTATGTGGGGAATGCAAAAAATTTCTGCCACCCGCTGCAGCCTCATATACGGGGCTTCACAGTTTACAAAACACTGCCCACATTGTAGTGCCTTATAGCAGCCCCTCGAGGGACCCCAAGGCAGGGCCCCTTTCTCCATTTTCACAAGCAAGGCACAGAGCAGCCCTCTGACTTGCCATGGTCACGGCTGGGGTGGGGCTGGAATGGGATTCTAGTCTTGCAATTCCTTGTCTGGTTTCCTGACTCCCAGGGCTGCCTGAGTTACGGCACCAGCTTCACTGCCTTCCGCCCAGCCTCCCTATGACAAGGGGCAGCGCCTGGGGTGGACAGACTCCATGAAGGGAAGTGGAAACCCTATGGTATCTAGTGGGGATCTGAATGCCAACCACCGTAAAAGAGGCTTAAGACCAGGGCCCCAATTTATGCCATGGGGTCCTGTGATGTCACCTTCCTCTTTTGAGCTCAGTGGTGTTTGTGATTGTAAGTCCTCTAACTGGGTTCCATCCTGCCTAGCTGATGAGCTTCTTCCGTGAGTAAGTTCTGCTGATGGGGCGTCTCCTAGAGAGTGCTCGGCTAAAAGGAGATTCTTCTGCGGCAGAGGGAAATACATCCTTCTCATCTAGAAAAAGGCAGAGAAAGACTCAGCATGCAGGGAGTAACCGAGTACTAAACAAAAGAAAATGGGCTTAAACTGCAGAGGGTTACACATAAAAGCAGATTTATCAGCACTGCTTGGAGGTTCCCTCGTCCTGCAGCAATGTTACACTTCTTACAAGGCCCTCCGCCCTCAACAGTTATGCCTGAGCCGATAGGAAGCAACTGTAAAAATGCAAAGTACCTATAGTTTGAATTCCCCCAGTCCAATACACTGTGCATTCTTTCAGCTCTCAGATCTGTAGGGTTATGCTATTTTGTATGATTTCATCTCAGTTTTGAGGGAAGAGAACCACCTCCTATACTCTCTTTCAGTTCTAACCGTGTAGTCAATAGGCCAGATCCTGTTCTTTCAGATGGCGTCATGGAAGGCGAGTCCTAGAGCCTGAAGGCTGGTCGCCACTACAGTCACCATGCCACACGTACAGAAAACGGGAGAAACCCGCTGTGGGGACCTGGCTCAAACACGCTATCATTCGTGCTGCTCAGAACACCTTCCTGTGCAGGGTCTAAGTGAGCAGTTCAGTGCAGTGTGCCCGCTGCTGTCACCATCTTCAGGAAGACTGAATATTTTAAGATTTTCTAGTAGGATTTTGAGGGGGTTTCTGTTCAGATGTACAGTCTGCACACTCCACAGATGTGGAGTTCCTCTGGAAGGGCACATGCCACTGCAGGCACAAAATCCTCTATCTCATACTTGGCATTCCCCAAGGCTCCTCCAAAATTGAGTTGCCTGGCAACCCTGAGTGAACTTAAGGGAGTCACGCACAGGACAGGAACTTGATCCTGGACCTCTAGCAAACAAATTACCTCTGTGGTCTTTGCACTGAGAGGAAGGCGTCCTCCCCTGGAACAGCAGTGGAGACTGGGTCAGAGCCTGGAGACCGCTGGCAGAGAGGCAGCTCCGCGGGGCACAGCTGGGAGGTGGGGTGGAGCCTAGAGAGATCCCACAGGGTCAGTGGAGCCCCCAGCAAGGAAGCCCAGGCCTTCCTAAGAAGCAACTGCAAATGCCTCCTCACCAAATACCCTGCCCAACAGAAACATGGCACGTGGGTTTCAAAACCACACTCACCAGAAACAAACACCTCGTCATCTCCTGTGGAGGGGAGCTGTTGCATACTTGAGCTTGGAGACCTCTCTTCACTCTGACTAACTTCTGAGTCTTCTCCCAGGCTGTCACACACTCGTTTGGCTCCATACTCAGCTTCTTCCTTGGCCGACAGGAGTCTCTTCTTGGAACTCAGCCCGAACTGCCCCCATGAGGTGGCGTCCTCAGCCTTAGGCACACCATTCCTGGGGGGCGATTGGTCTGGCAGCTGACACACCCCCTCAAGCTCAAAATCCTCCAAGACGGGAGCCTTGTGGATGCCGACTTCCAGGCCTCGCTCCTTTCCCTCGGGCTCCAGCAACCACAGGCTCCCAGAAAGGTCTGTACTGACCTCACCTCTTCCAGCAGAGGGGCCGGCGCTGTAGTCCACCGCCCTCTTCCTCCTGGGCCAGTCTTTAATTGTGTCAGGCGTTGTCTTCCCACTGTGCTTGGGGGATGGTGTCCAAGGAATCCCAACATCTGTTTGAAAGGGAGAGGGCGTACTAGAGGGGCAGCGGGTGGGGGTACAGGACTGGCAGATGTAGGTTTGCCCCCCACTCTTGCCGGGCGTGCTGTGGGAGGGGCGGAGGCAGGGGGGTGACATGTAGGTGGGTTCGTGTTTGCCTGAGACCCTGCTGCCCCTAGGCATGCTGAGACCTGGGCAGAAGCTCTCCTCTCCCAGACAGCTCTCCTCCTTTCTTAGGCGCTCGGCTTCTAACAAAGAGCTGGGGTCTATCTTTTTAATCCGCAGCTTGGGAAGGCCAGAAGCCTGCATCTCCAGCTCGACCTCGTAGGTCTGTAAGCTGGCAGAGGCTTTGGAATGCCATGCTGGTGCCCGCGGGTTCTCCAGCTGTGCTGCAGCCTGGCGCTGCCTTCTGTCCACAAAACAGCACAGGTCGTCGGAGGGTGTCAGAGGAGAGCCAGGCCCAGAGGAAGGAGGGGATGGAGGAATCCCAGCGTGAGGCAGAGAAGGCTTCTCAGCAGCAACCACTGTCCTTAGCCCCTCGCCTGCTTCCACTGGTGAGATGTTACCTTTCAAGTTATCACTGCCATTTTGTTCAGCTTCATCGAGGAGAGTGAGATACTCTGTGTCACTTGTAATGAGCAAAGGAGAGGACACATGCCAGTCATTCCCCAAACCAGTGCGTGGGTGGCTCCATCTTTCAAGAGGAGACCGAGGAGATAGGCTTACCCCCTTCTGGTCCTTTCTAGAGTCTGTGGTGGAGACGGGGCTGTCAGTTGTGCCAACCCCAGGAGCAGCAGAGGTGTCAGGCTGGCACTCCCAGACGCTCCTCTCAGGATTAGAGGTCTTTCTACACCATTTCCCAGTTTTGGAAGGGGGTGGTGGGGGGACTGTATCAGACGTAGCTTTCTGTGAGATTGTGGGGGGGGATGTGGCTACACTGGATGACATCTGGGGCCCTTTCCAATCCGGTTCTCCGGGGGGAGAAGACTCTAGCAAAGATTTCCTAAAGGGACTCCTGGAAATATCACATAAAGGAGAGGTATGTAGTTTCTTTGGAGTAACAGATGGGGAAGAAATCACAGCTGTATTCCCTGGTCTCTTAGGGGTTTTGACAGCTTCGTCCTTTAGTGTCTGGACTGGTGCCTCTGCCTCGGAAGCTCCGGGCACATGAGGATTCTGGTGTTTTTGATTCTGAGGCGTTGCTGGGAAGGCTGCTGCTCTCGGAGGTGTTCTGAGAGAGTAGCTGACGGGAGTCAGATACTCACGCCTGGGCTGGGCAGTAGATGGGGCGGGGGATGCTGTGGAGGAGGGGCTTTCTAGACCAGAACTCACTGAATGTGGCCAAGTACAACTCAGCAAACGTGTGGGCGGCTCAGCGCCTTGCCTTTTGGGAGTTCCTGGTATCTTTGTTTCAGGAGAGGCACCTTCTTCTGCCAGAAGTGATCCTTTTTGAGGAGTGATTTTTGAATCCAATGGTGAGTCACAGCCATGTAAGGAGGAGTTTTTTAAGGACTCTTTAAAAATCGCCTGCTTTGCAGGTGTCATTTCTGCAGGGGATTTTTGCAGCCTTTCTGGAGTGTACGATGGAGTTTGTGGTGTGCGAGGGAACCTTCTTGGTGTAGTTTTAGGAAAACTTGGAGATTTCTGGTAATTCTTCTTGGGAGTCTGAAAAGAAAAATGTTTATTTCTGTGTTTGAATAATATAACCCATATTCTCTGAAAAGCGTTTTAGTAATCTCTAAGACAATTAGAAGGACAATTAGAAAAGCAAATGGGAGCTTTATAGTCACCCAAAGGAATGATCTAAAGTTGGAAATTGCAAATAGGGATCCATTTCCCTCTCTGTAACATGACTCAGATTTTACTTGTCTACTTTTTCTAGGACCAAACACTGTATCCAATTTTAGTTTGTTCCTCTAAGAACAAATAATTTTAATAATTTGCATACTACAACTAAACCGTGCTTTGCCTCTAATTGCATCATTCTACCACCTACAGCTATCTACCAGGTCTTCCCTCTCTTCAAACCAGACAGCTGTTTCCGACCTTTGCCCAACACAGCCTCCAGGAGCCACCTCATCTGCTGGTCACCTTCACTCAGCATGTGCTTACTAAATACCTACTGTGTGCCAGGCACAGTGTATGGGGGGGGGGCTATATGCAGACGGAACATACAGATTTATAAGGCACAACAACAGAGATTATGTCTCAGAAAAGACACTCCCCAACAAAAAATTTCCCTTTCTTCTTGCAAAAGTGTAGTCAAAAACTCCAAAAGGTAAGGAAGTCAAACGCCTATCTTTTCTACAACCTTACTTGATTGTGTCAAAAGGGAATCTAACTGGCATTTGATGTTCAGCAAGGTACAGACAGGTGTGGCTGACACAATGACAGGGACATGCACGGGGCATTATGGAACACAAAGGAGGGCTGCCTGACCCAGCTAGGAAGGGAGGAAGGGAGTCAGGTCTTCAAGAATGGCTGTCAGCAGGGGAAGGCAAAGGATGGAAAAGTGGGGGATAGTGGACTTTAGGTATAGGAAACAATATGAGCAAAGGCACAAAAGGTGAAAACGAGCAGCCCTGTGCAGGATAATGTGTGGCCTGAGGTTGCTGGGAAACTGGAGTGTGAGGTGGGCAGGGGTGATGGGTGAGGGTTGAGGCCAGGCCTGCAGGGACCAGACCATGGAGGACTTGGCCTGCCTAGGGGAGGAGACTGACCTTCGCTGTGTAGATCTGTGGTTTTCAAACCCTGCCCAGAGCTCTGTGTCCTCCCCCAACCTCTAAGCAATTTACTGGGTTTCCAAATAAAGATTATTATTTTTGAACACAAAGCTTCCATGTTAGAAAACTTTGAAAACCTTGCTTTAGCAGAGGTGTCTATAGAGCTTTAAGCAAAGTCAGATGCATGTTTCAGAAAGAACACTTTGACCTTTGGCTTAAGGATGGATTTGAGAGGGAAAATGCTGTTGAAATGTTCCAGGTAGATAGAAGTGAACCAGGGTAGGAATTGCAGGGATGGAGAAGAGGGGGTAGATACAGGAATCAGTTTGTAAATAAAATGGGCAGGGCTTGATGGATTGACTATGCCCAGGGGAGGGAGAAATCAAGGATGACTCCCAGGTTTCTAAGATGGGTGACTATATTGAGTGGGCAAACATTCAAACAGAGACAGATGAGTGACTCTTACACATTTCGGAATGAGATGTGAGATTATATATATATATATATATATAGAGAGAGAGAGAGAGAGAGATAGAGAGAGAGAGAATATGATAAAAAATATATATATAGTGTATTTTACGTGTGTGTGTGTAGTATATGATATAAATGACAGCTGAAGCCAAGAGAGTAGATGAGACCATCTCTATCTCCTCCCCACCACTGTGGCTTCAGCCAAACCTGCTGCTTTAAGTTTCCACATGCCCAGTAATCGTTCACATGGCTCAACCCAAACACCCCAAATCTCTATCATTACCTGTAGATCACCTGCTTTCTCTTCCCTAATGGATGCTAGTGGGTTCCCTGGCCATGTCTCTTGTGTTCCAAGAGACTACATAATTTTTAAACATTACAGAAACTTTATACCTGGTAAGCTGTAGGTGTCTCCGAACTCAACGTGTTTCTCGAAGGCCTTTTAATTAGGGCTGAACCCTTCTCTGAGGGGCTGATCATCTCAGACACTGCCCCAAAAAGAAGGCTCTTGGGAGACTGAATACTTTGAACCGGAGAATTTTCTCTTTGGTCTGCAAGTCGAAAATAGCAACAATATTTAATTCTTTCTCAATTCCTGCCCTCCCAATTCTATTAAAACAGCCAGTCTGTACAAGAAAGAAGACAATTATTTTTGAGAGCACCTGGGGAGAAAAATCCCACCTAATTATACAAGCAATGCAATGATTACTGCCTTCCTGAATTTTAATATGACTGTATATTAACCCCAGCTCCTATGTTAGAAAATGTGGGCAATTGAAATAATTTATAAATATAAAAACACATAACTATTAACCATGCTAATCATGGATAAAAGAATGAATAACATAAAAACAGATATCACCTTCCACCTGGGATACTTACATACCTCAGGATTTGGCTGTATTATGGAAATTATGTATAATTTCTTTTTGAATGAATACCAATAGTGTGGACAACAAATTGTATGAATCCAAGGGATGACTTATTGCAAAGGATATGGATTCACCTACTTATTGCCCTGAACCTCAACTACACATGCCTATTCTACTTTCCAATGCAAGAAAGAAAATGTCAAATTTCGTGCTTCTTTTCACCAAATCACAGACTAGTGAAGACAGACGGGCCCCGTTGTTACCTGACTTTTCTTGCTGGAATGAGTAGACTCTTTGCACACTTCGAGACTTTGGCTGAGACAAAGAATAGAAGGAACCAGAATTTGTCCTGCTAAGTGACAATTGCTTGATTCGAGGACTTCGTCTCAAACTTCTTTCTGTAAAACCAGAACCACAGTAAGTAACTAGGGAGAACTGTAAGCTTGATATTTTCCTGTGCTGTCAGAAATGGGCAAAATTTATACAATACCACATAAAGATGGAAATTCAACAAACCATTGGCTTTAAGAGGCTTCTGAAGTATCTCTTAAAAAGCTGAGAGGGGTTTGATACTTGATCCCAACAAACATATTTAAAAAAACACTGACATAAAAGACTGTCACCTTCAGAAGTCTCATAAACTGCCACCTTTAAGCATAATGTAGGATGAAAAAAGGTATGTATGTGTGACTTTTGCAGAAAAAAAAATGCAGGTTAGGTCTCATATGTATAATATATATTACACACTTTTGTATAGAAACAATAGCAGTTAGAATGTATGCTAAAATGTTAACAGAGTATCCTGAATTGTGGAATTATCAAATGATTTTTAAAATTTTGGCTTCTCTATATTTTCTGATTTTTCCACAACAAACATGAATTACTTGAACAATTAAAAAAAGAAGTTAGTTTTTAAAAACCCTCCTTTGTCATATATATTTTTAAAATAAGCCACTGTACAACACAGTAGTTTAGCCCTCACTCTGAATTGGAAATCTATTGTGTAAAATTATTTCTTCTCCAGAAATTCTTGCTAAATTCTGTGCTAAAGAACAGTTAAGGCCGGGCACGATGGCTCACGCCTGTAATCCTAGCACTCTGGGAGGTCGAGGCAGGAGGATCACTCAAGGTCAGGAGTTGGAGACCAGCCTGAGCAAGAGCGAGACCCCGTCTCTACTTAAAAAATAGAAAGAAATTAATTGGCCAACTAAAAATATACAGAAAAAATTAGCCGGGCATGGTGGCGCATGCCTGTAGTCCCAGCTACTCGGGAGGCTGAGGCAGAAGGATTGCTTGAGCCCAGGAGTTTGAGGTTGCTGTGCGCTAGGCTGACACCATGGCACTCACTCCAGCCTGGGCAACAGAGACTCAGTCTCAAAAAAAAAAAAGAACGGACACTTTTAAATACTTACTGAGCGATACTGTGGACCCAGAACCATCACAATTTCTGTAAAATCTTAAGATATGCAGAGTGACAAGTGCAGAAAGGTTTTCATAGAGGCTAGGTAGAATGCATTAAAAAAAAAAAGGTAACACTCACCATCTCCCTTTTCAGGGGACTCTTCAACAACATCAATATCAAGACTGGGATCAGAGGATCTAGGGGAACAACAAGCACAAAGATTATTCCATATCACTTGTAATCAATGCACATTAAAGAGACACACAGCGTCTCATCTAACAAAGTAATAAAGATCACAGGGTTTGATAACACAAATATTGGTCAGCACTCTCATACTATTATTGTCGAGAGTGATGTGGTTAGAATGTTTATTTTTTGAAAGCAATTTTACATCAAAATTTATTTAAAAATAGATTAATATTTTAAATTCCACTAATGTATTAAAAAATTATACCTAAGTAGCATCAATATTCAAATTTCTGTTTAAGAGCTTTAATTTCTGCCAATTTGTCAAGGGCTTTATTAAAAACATTAGTTAAAAAAATATATATCCTCTGACCCACTAATTTCACTTCTTGCCTCTTATCCTATAAACTTTCACAAGTGTGTAAAATTTGTATACAAATAATGTCAAGATGGATTCTTGACAAGATGAAGTGGCACACTTCTCCCTATTCTCCTTGAAAATACAGCCAAAAACTCCTTGGCATTATATATAAAATAAAATAATATATAAAATAAAATAAGATGACTCTGACAGATGGAGAGAAGACATCTGTCTTGGGACCCTGGGGCCTTCACAAGAGACACGGTAGCGAGCTCCCTGGGTTTTCTTTTTGCTGCATAGACCCCAGAGCGGGTGCAGGAGAAGCTGACAACCTGGATACACCAACAGGAGCAGATATAAAAATGCCCAAGGGAAGAGCATCTCAAGCTGAAGAAGCAGGAAAGCAGCAGCCAAGCAAGACAAAAAACTTTCAGACGATAACTACCCTACTGCAGCCAAGCACCATGGAAAAAACTGCAGCCCTACCCACACCTCCATCAGCAAAGGCCAAGTTGGGATCCTAGACTTCCAGCCTTCCCCATGTCAACAGATGAATGGATTTAAAAATTGTAGAATATCCATTCAATGGAATACTACTCAGCAATAAGAAGGGATGAACTACTGCATGCAACAACATGGATAAATCTTAAAACAATTATGCCGGGTGAAAGAAACCAGACGAGAGTACACTCTGTATGGTTCTCCTGCCCTCATCGAGAATTTATGGAACGCTCTTTGGGTATAAGCAATACAGTTAAGATTTAAGTCATACAGGGTAAGAGAAGGCAAGCAGCGGCTCACAAGGTTGTTATGAAGGTGATACGGGTGTGTGAAGCAGCCTGGACAAGGATGTCACTCACCTGCCCTTGATTTGTCTATGAAGCAGCCTTCTGGAGATTTGCTTATGGACTGGAGTCTCGGCCACATTCTTAGTCAGCAGTTTGGGGTAACCTAAAATGTAAAAACAGCCTCAATTATAAATTTCACTTAACCTTACCAAGAAGCAGCAGTAAGACAGAGGGAGCTGTTTGATGTCTATATGGCTTGTCACCTAGCTGGACTGGATATTAATGGTCTTTGGGCTAAGTTCTGTGCTTACAGGACTCAACATGACAGAACAGATTATCGGCACCATTAAAGAGTAAATAATGACACAAGTCAATGTAAATATAAAATTATTTATCTCATAAGCAACCCTGAAAAAATAAAAAGTGCTTACTTAGTAGGACTAACACATCCATCCACCTAGTTGATGGTTCTAGTACTTATGATTAAATGAAATAAAATATGTGAAAATACTGATATGCCACACAAATGTTAATTACTAAGATAAATCTAGCTGGCACAAAATTTCTCTGCGGAGTAGAAAGCCGG
The DNA here is from genome assembly GCA_008750895.1 of Mirza zaza. Classification (NCBI taxonomy): domain Eukaryota; kingdom Metazoa; phylum Chordata; class Mammalia; order Primates; family Cheirogaleidae; genus Mirza; species Mirza zaza. The sequence continues at coordinate 99,437 of VSMD01023461.1, read as the reverse complement.
GCTACTCATGGAAGGACTGATTAAAAGTGTGTTAAAAATGACTAGACAGAGGAGCGGCAGCAGGGATGGTAAATAAGGGCCTCCAAACAAACCTCCTCCGTAAAATGAATGCAAGCCCTGCCAAAAATAACCCCAGATCACATTTCTCAGAACTCTAGAGCTTGACTAAAGGGTTGCAACAGTCTAGGGAGTATCTATTCAAGGAAAATGGCTGACTCTCAGTAAGTACAGTGAGCTTTGTGGAGCTTTAACTTGCCCTAGTCTCTACCTCCTCTCCCTAGCCCTGGGGCAGCCTTAAAGACCAAGAGCTCACAATCACAGTGAAAACCAGTAGCCTCTGGATGGGGAGAATGGGGTGAGAGCTCCTCAAAAGCCCCATTCTCAGGTAACTGTCATCATGTGACCTGTCTGGTAGATCCTTGGAAAATCCTACTCACAAGGCTTGTCTCAATTTGACCTCAGAACTCAGTGCAAACCACCTTTTCCCAGGGAGCATTTACTAAAAACAATCAGGAACAGTTGTTACATATCGCAGCTACCTGAGGTGGTAATAACATATGATACAAACGAGCTGACAAAATTCTGTGTAAAATAAGAGTCACTTTTAAATACAAGCTGACAAAAAGTTTAACATGGAAAATCGGGGAATGAGATGTCCATGGGGGACTTTGCAAACCTCTGACACATTCTTGTGTACCTAAAAGTTCACCTGCATGTATAGAGCGGTGCGTGGGCCCAGGACAGACCTGAGAAGTCCCTAAGCTATCACCTCTAGCTAACCATAAGGCTCTGGGAAAGCAAAGTGGAGTTGTAAATGGCCTGGCTAAGTGCTGAAGGCACGACTCAACGTGTCTGAGCACCCCTCTGCAGAGGCTATGAAACTTACAGGTTCTAGGCATTTAAGGAAATTTCTGTCCAATAAGACAACCAAGCAGAGGCTTGGATGACCATCAGTGGCCATGCATGACAAAGAATACAGAATTTAAGGAATTAGTTCAGAAAAGTCATTAAGAAAAACAATAACAACAAACCTTGGTGTGGGTGGGTAGGTGGGATGAGTCTGATTGTTAGAGTTGCCTCAGTATATTATTTAAAACATCTGGTTGTAGTCAAAATTATGAGACATACAAAGAAATAAAAAAGTATGGCCCATACTCAGGGAAAAATAAAATCAGTCAACAGACACTGTCCCTGAGGAAATCCAGACATTGGATTTATTAGAACAAGACTTTAAATCAGCTATTTTAAATATTCCAAAGAACTAAAAAAAACTCTATCTAAAGAACTAAAGGAAAGTCTGAGACTATGACTTGGTAAATAGAGAATATCATAAAAAAGAAGCAAATAGAAATTCCAGAGTTGAAAAGTATAATAACTAAAATGAAGAATTCATTAGGGGGCTCAACAGCAGATTTGAGGTGGCAGAAGAAAGAATCAACTAATTTGAAGACAAGTTAATTGAGACTATTCGGTCCAAGAAAGGAAAAATACTAAAGAAAAATAAACAGAGCTTCATAACCTGTGGTGCCATCAAGCATAACAACATACACATTTGAGGAGTCCTAGAAGGAAAGGATAGAAAGGGGCAGAAAGAATATTGAGAAACATGGACCAAAAATGCTGTAAACTTATGAAAGGCATTACGTATCCAAGAAACTTGATAAACCCAAGTAAGATACAGTCAAACAGATCCAAACATAAACAAATCATAATCAAACTGTCAAAAATGAAAAGGAGAGGATCTTAAAAGAAGCCAGATTCAGCCAGATACAGTGGCTCATGCCTGTAATCCTAGCACTTTGAGAGGCTGACGTAGGACGATTGCTTGAGTCCAGGGGTTCAAGACTAGCTTGGGCAACATAGCAAGACCCTGTCACTACAAAAAAATTTAAAAATTATCTGGGCATGGTGGCACACACCTGTAGTCCCAGCTATTTGGTAAGCTGAGGAAGGACTATTTGAGCCCAGGAATTGGAGGTTGCAGTGAGCTATGATTGGGCCGCTGCACTCTAGCCCAGGCAATAGAACAAGACCTTGTATCAAAACAAAAGAACAAACAAAAGAAACCAGATTCCAGTCAAGACTAGTCAAAAAAAAAAAAAAAAAAGCCAGAGAACAGCAATTCATCATGAACAAAGGAGCCTTGATAAGATTAACAGCTGATTTCTCATCAGAAATAAAGGACCAACGGCAGTGCAATGACATATTCAAAGTGCTGAGAAGAAAACAAGACTGTCAACTATGAATTCTATACCCAAAAAAACTATCATTCAAAAATGAAGGAGAAATTGACACACTCCCAGATTAAAACAAAACAATACAATTTGTTGCTAGCAGATTGATCTTACATGTAATTCTAAAGGGAGTCCTTCAAACTGAAAGGAAAGCACACTAGAACCCAAATTCGCATGAAGAATTAAAGAGCACCAGTAAAGGTAACTATGTTAGTAAGACAGATAAAAGCATTTTTAAACTTTTTTCCTCCTGTGATTTAAAAGATAAAGCAATAATTATAAATCTGTGTTGATGAGCATACAACATATAGAGATATAATTTATATGGCAATGTAGTACAAAGAATGGATAGGAAATAAAACTATATACAAGCAAAGTTTTTATAAACTACTGATGTTAAATTGGAATTAATCTGAACTACGTTGTAATAAGTATAGTGTGGCGGGCCGAAATATCGGCTTTTGCATCTGGGGTGAAAAGTGTGGTGGGCTGATATATCCTATGGAGCCAATATATCAGCCCGCCACACTAAGAGGGTTAATTGTAATCCCTAGGAGGAGGAATGGCATGCAAAATGGTGGTGAGGAATGCTCTAGGGGTTGGTCCCTCCACCAAAGTAACTGGCAAACTAGAAAAAAAGATCAGAATCAAACTATTTTGGAACCTGGAAACATAACAGCCTGAGAAGTGCTTGATGAATAATGTACATCAACCAGCTCCCATCCTCCTTTCGTCAACTCTACTGCAGCCATGGGGACAGCAGCCCCTATTCCTGGAGCAGCTGGCTGGTGCCAGAGCAAACAGTGGGGATATAAAGATTTGGGGTTGCATGCTTTGGTCAATCTGGCAGATCCCCGTGGGACCGTCCCTCTCAGGCTGCAGTGGCTTTCCCTCACAGCATCTATTAGAAAGTTTTAAAGAGAGAGAAACACCTTTTTCTCCCCCTCCTTTCAGAGCTAGACATTTTGGGAAATTTTTGTCAGGTCATGGGCTGACCACAGAGATAATAGAACTTCAGTGACTATACACAACACATATACTTTACAAAAATAGTTTGGAAAAGGCACAAATGAATAGCTGCAGCACTCAATAAGAAAAGATCAGCAATCCCTGAGGGTTAGGAGAATCTGATTCTACAGTTAACACATATTATATCCTTAATAACTAGTTCTCAACAAAAAAATCACAAAGCTTACAAAACAAACAAACAAACAAAAACCCAGAAAATATGTCCCATTTACAGGATAAAAGAATTTGGCAGAAACTATCCCTAAGACGGCCTACATATTGGAATTAGTAGTCAAAGATGTTATATTAACTTTTCTAAATATGCTTAATGAAACCATGGACAAAGAACTAAAGGAAATCAGGAAAATAATGTATGGATAAAATGAAACTATCAATAAAGCAATAGAAATTATAAAAAAGAACTAAACAAAAATTCTGGAGATGAAAAGTATAATAGCTGAAATGAAAAATTCGTTAGAGAAGTTCAACCACAGATTTGAATGGGGAGTTGAAATGATCAGTGAACTAAAAGATGAACACAGCCTAAGAGACCTGGGAGACACCATCAAGTGTACTAACATAAGCATTGTGGGAACTTTGAAAGGAGAAGAGGCAGAGGAAGTGGTAGAAAATTTTTTTTTTTTTAGACAGAATCTCACTTTGTTGCCCAGGCTAGAGTGAGTGCCGTGGCATCAGCCTAGCTCACAGCAACCTCAAACTCCTGGGCTCAAGCAATCCTACTGCCTCAGCCTCCCAAGTAGCTGGGACTACAGGCATGTGCCGCCATGCCCGGCTAATTTTTTTCTATATATATTAGTTGGCCAATTAATTTCTTTCTATTTATAGTAGAGGCAGGGTCTCACTCTTGCTCGGGCTGGTTTTGAACTCCTGACCTCGAGCAATCCACCCGCCTCGGCCTCCCAGAGTGCTAGGAGAAAATATTTTTGAAGAAATAGTGGTTGAAAACCTCCTAAATCTGATGAAAGACAGGAACCTACATATGCAAGAAGTTCAATGAACTCCAAGCAGAAAAAAACTCAAAGAGATCCACGCTAAGACACATTATAGTCGAATTGTCCAAACCCAAAGACAAAGATAATCTTGAAACCATAAACAGAGAAGCAATTTAATAAGTTTAACAGTTGACTTCTCATCTGAAACCTTAGAGGCCAGAAGGCACTGGATGACATATTTAAAGTCCTAAAAGAAAAAAGGCTGTCAAGCATGAATTCTATATCCTTCAGGAATAATGTAGAAATTAAGATATTTCCAGATAAACAAAAGCTGAAGGAGTTCATTACCAGTAGACTTACCCTATAAGAAAAGCTAAAGTCATGTCATAGTTGAAGTGTTCAAAAATAAAATAAAATAAAACCAAAAACAGGCCGGGCACGGTGGCTCATGCCTGTAATCCTAGCTCTCCGGGAGGCCGAGGTGGGCGGATCATTTGAGCTCAGGAGTTCGAGACCAGCCTGAGCAAGAGCGAGACCCCATCTCTACTATAAAAACGGAAAGAAATTAATTGGCCAACTAATATATATAGAAAAAAAAATTAGCCGGGCATGGTGGTGCATGCCTGTAGTCCCAGTCGCCTGGGAGGCTGAGGCAGCAGGATTGCTTGAGCCCAGGAGTTTGAGGTTGCTGTGAGCTAGGCTGATGCCACGGCACTCACTCTAGCCTGGGCAATAAAGTGAGACTCTGTCTAAAAAAAAAAAAAATAATAATAATAAAAAGAAATAAAACCAAAAACAAAAAAAGAAAAGCCAAGGGAGTGCTTCAAGGTAAAATGAAAGGTCACTAGACAATAACTTGAAGCCATAAGAAGAAATAAAAAGCACTGGTAAAGGTAACTACATAGGTAAATATAAAAGCCAGTATTATGATACTTTTGGGTTTTTTCCCCTATATGATTTAAAAGGCAAATGCATAAAACAATAATTATGAATCTATATTAATGGGCACACATATAAAGATGTGATCTATAACAATATAAAGGGGAAACAAATGTTTATGAGCAGAGTGTTTTACCATTGAAACTAAGTTGGTTTTATTCAAACTAGGTTGTCTTAAGTTTTAACATATTGTGGCGTCTAAGGTAACCAATGAGCAAACAACTAAAAATACACAAAAAAGAGAGAAGGGAATCACAAAAGAACACTACAAAAAAATTAACTAAATATCAAAAAAGGCAGTAACAAAGGAATTAAGAAACAAAAAGGCATAAAATATATAAAAAATAAATAGGAATGGCAGAAGTCATTCCTTATCAGTAATCACATTAAATATAAGTGGATTAAACATTATAATTAAAAAGCAGAGTGGCAAAATAGATTAAAAATATGATCCAACTTTATGCTGTCTACAAGAGACTCATTTAGATAAAAAGATACAGCTTGAAAGTAAAAGGATAGCAAAAGATGTTCTGTGCAAAAGAGGTGGGGTGGCTATATTATCATCAAAGCCATAAAAGGTTACAAGAAACAAAGTACATTACATATTAATAAAAAGTTCATTTGATCAAGGAGATGAACAATTATAAACATATACACACCAAATAAGTGTCCTAAAATACATGAAGCAAAAACTGACAACTGAAGGGAGAAATTGATAATTCAATAATAGTTGGAGACTTTAATATTCCATTTCCAGTAATGGATAGAACAAGTAATCAGAAGTTCAACAAGGAAACAGAAGAGTTGAACAAACACCATAAACCAACTAGCCCTAACACATACACCTATAGAACACTTCACCCAACAAGAGCAAAACACACATTCTTCTCAAGCACACATGGACTATTCTCCAGGGTAAGCCAAATGTTAGACCATAAACTAAGTTTCAAATTTAGGATTGAAATCATACAAAGTATGTTCTCCAGTCACAATAGAATGAAACTAGAATCAATGACAAGTTGAGTCTGGGAAATACAAATACATGGAAACTAATGTGTTGCTAAATACCAATGGGTCAAAGAAGAAACCACAAGTGAAATTAGAAAATATTTTGAGATGATGAAAATGAAAACACATCATACAAAATTTACAAGATGAAGATAAAGCAGTGCTTTGTGGTTGTAAATGCCTGTATTAAAAAAAAGATCTTGGCCAGACGCAGTGGCTCACTCCTGTAATCCTAGCACTCTGGGAGGCTGAGGCAGGAGGATTGCTTGAGGTCAAGAGTTCCAGAACAGGCTGAGCAAGAGCAAGACCCCGACTCTACTAAAAATAGAAAAAAATTAGCTGAGTGTGGTGGTGTGCACCTGTAGTTACAGCTACTCAGGAGGCTGAGGCAGGAGGATTGGTTGAGACCAGGAGTTTGAGGTTGCAGTGAGCCATGATGATGCCATTGCATTCTACCCTAGGGGACAGAGCAAGACTGTATCTCAAAAAAAAAAAAAAAAAAAAAACTCAAATCAATAATCTAAACTTCACCTTAAAAAATTTGCAAAAGAGGCCGGGCACGGTGGCTCATGCCTGTAATTCTAGCACTTTGGGAGGCCAAGGCAGGCAGATTGCTCAAGGTCAGGAGTTCAAAACCAGCCTGAGCAAGAGCGAGACCCCCTCTCTACCATAAATAGAAAGAAATTAATTGGCCAACTAACATATATAGAAAAAATTAGCCGGGCATGGTGGCGCATGCCTGTAGTCCCAGCTACTCGGGAGCCTGAGGCAGCAGGATTGCTTGAGCCCAGGAGTTTGAGGTTGCTGTGAGCTAGGCTGATGCCACGGCACTCACTCCAGCCTGGGCAACAGAGTGAGACTCTGTCTCAAAAAAAAAAATTTGCAAAAGAGCAATCTAAAACCAAAGCAAGTAGAAGTAAGGAAATAATGAAATAGAGGTTATAAAAACAATAGAGAAAAGTCAATGATACTGAAAGTACTTTGAAAAGATCAACAAAATTGACAAACATTTAGCTCAACTGACCAAGAAAAAAAGCAGTAAGACTCAAACTAATAAATCAGGAATGAAAGAGGGTGTGTTACCACCAAACTTACAGAAAGAACCCCCTTTTTCTTGGTTACCATGAAATTTAGTACCTTTAGTCTTCTTGAAATTGTCAAGTTTATGTTCTAGACCTTCCACAGCTGACACAGAATGGCTTCTAGGCAACCCCCGCTTTAGTGATCTCTTTGAAGGAGAAAGCATTTCATGGTTGAAGAGATTTCTTCGAACTTTAGTCACTTCTGAAAGCATCACCAAAATTAAAAAAAGAAAGATAAAAAGAAATTAAAAAAAGAAAAAGTCAAATATTTACCAATAAATCCAAGAAAAGATAAAAAAGATATCCAAAACAGAGAAGCTCCTTATGGAAACTACTCTATAGATGGACTACTATATTTACATTATTAATAAAATTTCCTTAAATAGTACATTCCTATGATGCATTAAAAGTATTCTTACAAATTCAAAGAAATTTGGTATATTCTTTGCATGAGGTAGGGGTCTAATATCATACTTGTGCATGTTGTCTCAACACCATTTGTTTAAGACCCCTTATTCCCTATTGAATCCTCTTGGCGTGCTGGTAAAAATTCAATTGATCATAATAAATACTAAGGTGTTAATTCTTTTTTAAATATTAGGTAGACTTGAGCAGTGAAGCCATCTAGTCCTGGGCATTACTTAGTGGGTAGTTTTTTGAGAACTAATTCAGTCTTTTCACTTGTTATAGATCTATGCAGATTTTCTATTTCTTCCTGAGTCTGTTTTCTATAGTTTGGGTCTTCATAGGAATTTGTCTATTTCATCTAGGTTATCTAATTTGTTGGTATACAGTTGTCCCTAGTATTCCATTACAAATTCAATTTAAATACAACTTCTAGGAACATAAAAAAAAAGCCCACATCACTTATTAAAGCTTTACTCACTGTAAATAAAAAGATGGCTAATACAGGTCATAGTCACTTTTTATTTTTGATTATTTTTCTGATTATTTTTTCTCATCTTGGACCTTTTTGTTGCTTTGTATTCAGCTCAGCATTGAGTAGAGAAACTGTTCAATTCCACAGATTTTATTCTTTTTCTCACTATTTTACTAATCTGCTGTATTATTTTAAATTTTCCTTTTGACTCCAAAGCATGAGAGTTTAGACTTAAAGTTATAAAAAATAGCTGAAAAATTGATAAATACTTGACAAAGCTAGTAAGATGACACCTTAATCTTAAGTAAGATAGCTTAGTAGAGGTGATTAAAAAAATCACCAAGGGTGAATTCTTATAAGAGCAAACATTTAAATAAAAACCAAATAACCCAGGATCCATAAACTAGGAGCAGGCCTTGTGTTTACTCACCAATGACATAAACATTAAGAACATCAATAACATACAACGAAGTCTCAAAAATTGTTACTTTATCTTCATTATAAGAGTTATTGTTACCTGACTTAAGCTGTCTGTGAAACTTATTTGTGACCTTAAAATCAAATTCGATTTGTTATTTTCTATTTTTCCAAATGTTTTGAAAAGTTTAATATCTATGGAAACTTTCAAAGAATAAAATAAACATATACTCATTGCTAAAATTAACCAACTGTCAAAAATTTTTTCTCCATCTCTCTCTCTACATATAAACAATTTCCCCCCTTGAACACTAGAGAATAAGTTGCGAACATACAATTGTTCCCTGTAGGGCAGCATGTATCTTCCAAGAACAAGGACATTCTCCTACATAACCCCAATGCCATTATTACACTCAAAGAATTTCTAACATTGATCCAATATTATCTAGCATAAATTCCTTCTTCAAATTGCTCTAATTGTTTAAATAATATCTTTTCTAGCTTTTTCCCCCTAAATTTAAGATCCAAGTAGGGATCGTGAAGTGCATTTAGCTTAAACTCCTTTCGTATAAAACAGTTCTACTGCCTCTTTTCTTTCTTTTTGCTGTCATAAGATGGTGTTTTTAAAATATTTCAGGCCAGTTATTTTGTAGAGTTACAATATTTTGAGACCATGTAACTATCTTATTTCCTTGGGGTATGGTACTAGGACATATATTATGAACCAACAATGTCATAAAACCATAATTTAAAACTGTATTTAGCTGTTTAAATGCATATAATCAAAATAATTGGTCATTCTAGTGGATAAATGCATACACTGAGAAAACAAAGTATACCTTGTACTGTATCTTTCACTGGGAGTGGATGCTGCAGAAGAGCAGGGTGAGAGTTCTCCTGAAAGATGAAAAAATCCAAAAAGAAAATTTAAATAGGCATTCATTAAAATAAAAAAATAAAAATTTCATATGAGCCCTTTGATCCTTACACAAAAATAGAATGCACAAAAATAGATATATTCCAAAGACACTCCCGGCTGCATTGTAATAATATAAAATAGAAACACCATAAATGCCCATAAAAAAACAATTAAAGTATACACCCATCCAATGGAGACATTAAAAAGAATAAGGAAGACCTATATATACAGGTTGAGCATCCCTAATTCTAAAACCTCCAAAATCAAAAACTTTTTGAGCACTGACATGACACTCAAAGGAAATGCTCATTGGAGTATTTCGGATTTCCAGATTTGGGATCCTAAACCAGTAATATACATAATGCAAATATTCCAAAATCCAAAAAAAATCTGAAATCTAAAACACTTCTTGTCCCAAGGATTTTGGATAAAAGATACTCAACCTGTACTAACTAGCATAGAAAAGAGATCTGTGTGATGGGGAAAAAGAAAAAAAAAAAAAAGCAAAAAGCAGAATCAGTAAGTTAAATTTTTTTAAATGTTTACATATATGTGTGTACATAACAGATATATATAAAGCTTTGGTGTTTGTTATTGGTACATACAGAAAAGGGCCTGGATATATACACAACAAACTATCATTGGTGATTACTTCTGAAGAATGGATGGAGAAGGGACACTCTAATTTTTTACTTTATATGTTTCAACATTTTAATGATGATCATATATCTCTTATATCTAAAAAATAAGGGAAAAGCCATATAAATTGATTAGAGAGTGGCTACCCTCAGGAACGTATCTGTATCAAACTGCTATTTACTTGCTATTACAGTAGAGGATTCAAGATTCTTTTTTTTTTTTGAAACAGAGTCTCACTCTGTTGCCCAGGGTAGAGTGAGTGCTGTGGCGTCAGCCTAGCTCACAGCAATCTCAAACTCCTGGGCTCAAGCAATCCTGATGCCTCAGTCTCCCGAGTGGCTGGGACTACAGGCATATGCCACCATGTCCGGCTAATTTTTTTCTATATATATATTCGGTGGCCAATTAATTCCTTTCTATTTTATAGTAGAGATGGGGTCTCGCTCTTGCTCAGGCTGGTTTTGAACTCCTGACCTCGAGCAATCCGCCCACCTCGGCCTCCCAGAGTGCTAGGATTACAGGCGTGAGCCACCGCGCCCGGCCAGGATTCAAGATTCTAAACCTTAGTTGCATCTAAACAAGGGAATGATTTTTAAAGATTCTTTTTAAATTATACCATTGTAATAATTGAAGCATGAACTACTGCATGTGCAGAAACTTAAATGATCTCAGAGATACTACCAAGGTCTTGCTGGTAAGACATGAAACGTGGTAATTCTTGGTCATTTATATTGGTTGGTAATAATTCTTAAAGAGTTAAATTACAATGTAAAAATATGTTGTACATCCAATTTCCTAATCCAGAGGTCAGCAAACTACAGCATGCAGACCAAATCTGGGCCACTTGTTTTTGAAAATAAAGTTTTATTGAAACACCCATTTGTTTACATATCATCTCTGGCTGCTTTCCCGCTACAACAGGATAATTGAGTAGATGTTACAGAGGCCTGAAAAGGCTACAACATTTACTATCCGGCCCTTTACAAAAAGTTTGTCAACCCTTGTTAATCCACATAACTGAAAGAAAAAGTAGGACAGTATGTCCAGGAAGTACTAGGGCAGGATCAAACCTTTTTTTAATCACTGTGTTCTTTTGGAGTTAAGATATCCAAAGAAATCAATATGTATTAATGTAATTAATACATTCACAATTAATATTATGTATCTACACTTACACTACAAGTTCACTGTTTTTGAGTTAACTATATTGACCCTTCAAAGGACTCAGATTTATTCTATTAACAACTTAACATCTAGATTTCAGTTAAACAACTGTCACTTACCTATGGTACTGACTTTGAAATGAGAAAACATTCTTTATCAACCAAAATCAAATCCTGATCTCAATAAATCTGGTATTAAAGAACCAAACTGTCTTGGCCAATCTAAAACAAAAGTTTCAAAGAATCCTAGAAAGGTCTGCAAATCATGGTAAAATCTAGTGAGAACAAAGTTCTGATAACTCTTGGCTATCCACTTTTGGATTTAATACTCTTCAATCAGAATTGTGAGATAGATAAAATTTGCATTTTATTCACAAGGGAGGTATAGTAAGAAAGTGAACACCACTGTTTTTATTTTTTGACTGGACTGGACTCAGAGTGAACACCATTAAATCTCTAAAAGAAATCCCAACCCCAACTCCAAAGGACAGCTATAAACATCTAGAAACAGAGAACCACTATTATAATGATTAGTGTTTCTAAAGCTAGTTCTCATAGAATTTTAACTCTTCTCAGATAGTTCATGCAGCTTAAAAGTTTCATTGTATTTTTAGTCTCCCTTCTTTCCTTAACAAGACATTAATTCCACTGAGTAAACAGATTCCAGCTAGACTTCTTTTTAGTGCAACAAATAAAAACCTCAAGTCCTTCTATCTACTGCTACAGAAAAATCAATTACAATAGTCCCTCATCTGAAGTTTCACTTTCCTACAGTCAACTACAGCCCCAAAATGGGTGAATACAGTATAAGATATTATTTTGAGAGAAACCACATTCACATAACTTTTATTACAGCATATGGCTACGATTATTCCTTTTTATTATTAGTGGTTACTCTCTTACTGTGCCTAATTTATAAATTAAACTTTACCATAGGTATTTATTAGTATGTATAGGAAAAAACAGGATATATATAGGGTTCATTCAATACTATCCACAGTCTCAGGCATCCACTAGGGGCTTGGAATGTATCCCCTGCAGATAAGGTGGGACTACTGGCTTCATAACAGTCATCTTCTCTTGTTTTTAAACTTGTTATTGAAGTAAAACATAACTTACTGAAAAGTACCTCTCGTATGCAACCAAAGTCCTATTATGATTGTATGTTATTTTTTCAGTGACTATTTTGTTATTATGAGTTTTCTTATCTATATTAAGGATTTTGAATTAATTTATTCATTCCTAACTTTTACTTGCTGTTTTTCTTCATATTACACCTCTAACTATCATACTCCTGGGTAAAATGGTTACTCTTAATAAATTCATATTTCTTTATTTCTTGGATTACAGTTTTATACACATTCATAAGAACACTTAGTATTATTTCTATATCTTCTGAAGTCCCTTTTCTAAAGGTAGAGACATTGCCTATCATTCTTACTGTGTCAGCTCAAGCTGGAAGCATCAACTCTGTCATTTCTTGGCTACTAGAGCTTACTTACTTTTTTTGTAGCTCTCTTGGACACTTTGGGAATTTCAATTTGCCGAAGATTCTGTGAAACCTCAGCAATGCTTTTATGTCTTATTAATGCATTTTTCCTTTTAAAAATAGAAAACAAACAATTAAGACACTTTAGAGTCTAGATAGAAGTTATATGTAATCAAATTTGAGTGGAACTATGTTCTAAAATAAAATATTATTTAAAGAAAAGCCAATTATCTTGGGTTGGCCTGGATTTATAACAAAACAAGGCAACCCCAGAATTTCCTAAAGTTATGCCTACAAATTCAACTAATTATGAACAATGAAAAACATCAAGGGAAATTTAAAAAGTAAGCTGACACCCTAAGCTTGTTTCATAACAGGCTTCTAGTTCCTGAAGACCTTATGTGGAAAGTAAAGAAAGGCTTTGTGAACTACACAAGAAAGAGTCACACGCCACTGGCATTTCCCTTAGTAACAGACCCCATATATGATGGTAGTCCCATAAGATTATAATGAAGCATATTCAGAAATCTGATATATAACAATTGATACTGGCCTGGTAGATCAAGGAGGGGAAATGACTGCTATTCAGTAATGGTGCTGGGACATTTGGTTTCCATATGAAAAAATACATATAAATAAAAATATATGTACCATCTAGGTTTGTGTAAGTACACTCTATGATGTTCACACAATGGCGAAATCGCCAATGACACATTTCTCAGAACGCATCCCCATTATTAAGCAACACATGACTGTATATTTCCTAGATAATGTAGAGTGTCAGATGCTCCTTATTAGGAACTCCAATGGTTGGCTTCTGTGATTTAGACATAAGGGCGACTATTAATTCAATAAATTATATGGACACAGACACAATTGGACGATGGTTTAAACACAACCTTTGTCAGGGCTATAACAGTGCAAGTACTTCCTTAGATTCCTCGAGCTCCTACCTTCTCTTTTTGGCTGATCTGGTACGAAGCTCCTCCAGTTGGTCAGATTCAGTGCTGCCTGACACTGATCTATGAGCACTTGCCACAAAAGGCACAGAAAGAAGTGGTGATTTGTTCTCTTGTGACATGGAGTCATCACTGAAAAAATCTGCAGGAAGGACACTAGCCAGCTTCTGGGGAATCATAAACCCTAGGCTGTCATAAAGATTTCCAAGTGTCTTTGGGATAGAGTCAATATACCTGTGGAAGAGATTAAATATGGAACAGAGAGTTACCATCTCACCTGCTCTATTGCCTCCCTCACTAGCTTGAAAAATAGCCTTACAATTCCATAGTTCTGAGACAATACCATATGTAGTTCTTGATAAAACAATTTTAAAGTTAAGTGAGTAGCCATTAAACTCACAATCTCAAAATTTCATCCAGAAACTTTGCTAGGTAGGCTGAGTCCTCAGTTAAACACACCGTGCGCAGCAAATATGTCACCTGAAAGAGATTTTAAAAAATCATCACATGCCCTCTACAGGGAATCTAAAAGCATCTAGGGCACATTCCCAATGGCACTAAGTTATTTACTTGCCTCCTCCACTATTTGCTCCATATCATCTGTACTTTCAAGTATTGAAGGGCACTGCAGGCACATCTCCAAACGAAGAAACACCTGAAGCTGGCACCTTGAGAGAGAAAAATATTTGGTGACATCTACTTTGAATGCCACTTAACAGAAAGCTCCTTCCTTAACCATAGATCTGTTTACATAAGGAACAACAATCAGGCCAAGTGTGGGGCTCATGCCTGAAATCCTAGCACTCTAGGAGGCTGAAGCAGGAGGATTACTTGAGGCCAGGAATTGAAACCAGCCTGAGCAACAGTTTGACCCAGTCTCAACAGAAAAATAGAAAAATTAGCCAGGCGTGGTGGCATGTGCCTACAGGACCAGGAGGATTGCTTGAGCCCAGGGGTTTGAGATTGCACTAAGCAATGATGACACCACTGTACTCTAACTCTAGCCTGGGTGATAGAGCGAGACCCTGTCTCTAAAAAAACAAAGAAAAAACAAAACAATAATCAAAAAGCGGAAGAGCCAGTGCCTTCTCTAAGTACTGATGTAGTTATTAGAGAAATAGGTGACTAAAACTGCACATTAGTACATCATAAAAATCGGCTACAAAAGCAACTTTAAGCAATTGGCAATCTATTTTAATGGATGCGAGCAAATCTCAGTTTTGTTTTGGAGTTAATGGTTAAAAAAAAAAGTAGTTACTTACTCTCTGACTTTGTCTTCCTTATCCAGTTTTTTCCCCAGATTCTGTCGAAGACTTTTGCTATTTTTTAAGAGGTTACTTTTTACTTGATTCAGGCAGTTCACCTGAAAATACAAAATTATTATATAGGAGAATATTAAGCTATTCATCATTATTTCTAATTTCTTTCACAGTTGACTATTCTAAGAAAGGAAGTATATTCTCTTACAAATTTCCCTCTTCTTTCATTTGAATAAAAAATAGTGAAATGAATATTCCTTTATATCTTTAAAAAGAATATGGTAAAAAAAATATTAATATTTGAGAGCAAATGGGCATGGATAAAGCAAGCCTATAGATCTAAACTGTCTTAAAAGGAAGGTTCCATAAAGTAGCGATTGAGAAGCCTAAGTATTATAAACAAATCCTCTTGTTTGCTTTAGAGAAGGAACCCGGCTTTTGCCATTGAATATGAATAAAAACAATGAACATGGTTTAAACCAGCGGTTTGCAACTCTCCTAGTGCATAAGAATCATGTAGGGAATCATCTGTTTTTTTTTAAAGGTAAAGATACCCGGGTCCCTATCAAAGAGATCTGTTTCATTTAGTCTGGAGGGAGCCAGGAATCAGAATTTTTAAAAATGTTCTAGTTGATTCTAAAGTGCAGCCAGGATTAAAAACCACTGGCTTAATTTATGCAGCTAACAAACGGCTCAAATGAGGAAAATTTTCATTAGGAGAGAAATACACTCACCCTGTTTCTTTGATTTCTGCTTTACCACTTCACCATATCCACTTTCCAAGATCTGGAATTATACTTACTCTCTCACTCATCTCATCATTTTTGATTCATGTATGGAACAGACATTTTTCCAAGACATATGAACCAAACCCACCAAAAATCAACCAACCACTACATCTATGACAAACAATAACAGCTGGACCCTTACTTCTAATTCTTTGGTGTCTTTCGATTTTAGGAACATTTTAATAGTTGAGATCATGTTCCGAGCACATGAATGTAACTTGATTTCTCCTGTGGCCACAGTCTTTTGGTAATTTTCACGTATGTAAGATAGTAGCTCCTCCTCAGTTTTAAAATCTGTGAAAACAAGTAAAATTGATCATCACACCCAGCCCAAGTCTTTGTATTGTTTAAGCCAGTGGATGTAAACTGGGAAAGATTTTTGCCTCCCATGGGACATTTGGCTATGTCTGGGTTGCCACAACTGGTGGTGGAGGTGGGGATGTTACTGGCCTCTAGTGTGTAGAAGCCAGGGTTGCTGTCAAACATCCTTCAATGCATAGGACAGCCTCACAACAAAGAATTATCTGGTCCAAAACGTCAACAGTGCCAAGATTGAGAAAGTGTAGAGATAAGTGATTGATTTTAAGGCTCTGCAAATCACATGTACAAGTTAAAAATGTAAGGGTAGGAAAAAATAAAACTTTGTTTACAGACGACATGATTGTCTATGTGGAAAATGTGAAAGAATCAACAAGAAAACTGGAACAAATGATTAAAGTAAGGTTGCAGGATACAAGGTTAATATATAAAACTCCACTACTTTCCTATATACCAACAATGTAACAAGTGGAATTTGAAATTAAAAACACATTACCATTTATATTAGCATCCCCTCAAAATGAAATACTCAGATATTAAATCTAACAAAATATGTATAAGATGTATATGAGGAAAACTACAGAACTGTGAAATAAATCAAAGAAATAAATAAATGGAGAGAGATTCCATGTTCATGGATAGGAAGACTTTTTTGTTATGAAGATTTCAGTTCTCACAACTGAAAGATGACTTTTAGAATTAGAAAAAGAGAAAAAAAATTATTTATAAAAATTTTAAAAAGTTAAAATAAAAAAGATTTCAGTTCTTCCCAACTTGATCTATAGATTCAATGAAATCCCAATCAAATTCCTAGCAAGTTATTTTGTGGATATCAACAAACTGATTCTAAAGTTTATATGAGTAGGCAGAAGACTCAGAATAGCTAATTCAATATTGAAGGAAATGAACAAAGTTGGAGGACTGATACTACTGGACTTCAAAACTTACTATAAAGCTACAGTAATCAAGACAATGTGTGTGGTATCAGTGAAAGAGAAAAATAGATCAATAGAACAGACTAGAGAGCCCAGAAATAGACTCAGATAAATAAAGTTAGCTAATCTTTGACAAAGGAGCAAAGACGATACAACAGACTTCCAACAAATGGTGCTAGAACAACTGGACATCCACCTGCAAGCAAAAATGAATCTAGATACAGATCTTTCATCTTTTACAAAAATTAATTCAAAATGGATCACAGACCTAACTGTAAAAAACAAACTATAAAACTGCTAGAATGAGAAGATAAACTACAGACTGGGAGAAAATATTTGTGAAAGACATACCTGATAAAGGACTGTTACTCAAAATATACAAAGAATTTTCAAACAACCTGATTTAAAAATAGGCAAATACTTGAACAGACACATCACCAAAGAAGATGCCAAATAAGTACATGAAAAGGTGTTCAACATGTGTCATTAGGAAGTTGCAAATTAAAACGAGATACCAAACAATTGAACACATGTAAAATACAATGTATCATGATACATTTGCCAAAACCCATAGAATCTACAACAGTAAGAGCAAACCCTAATGTAAACCATGGACTTTAGGTGATAGTGGTATGTTAGTGTAGGATCATCAATTATAATAAATACATACTGTATTATGGGACATTAATAGTGGGAGAGATTGTTGGGGGGATGGGGGTCTATTGGAACCCTTTCTACTTTATACTCAATTTTGCTGTGAACCTAAAACTTCTCTAAAAAAATAAAATCTATTAAAAAAAACCTTAAGGGTAACCAACAAACGGAAAAGAAATAAACTATAACCTCCAAACCTAGTAGAAGACAAAAAGAGGAAGAAAATTTGATTAATCTCATAGAATATGGAAAAGAAAAAAGAAACAGAAAAAACATAGTAAATAGAAAGCACAAAATAAGATACCAGTAATACATCCAAACTTATCAGTAATCATAATGATTATAAACATTTATTTTATAAATAAACTTGCCGGTTAAAAGATAGAAACTGTCACATTGGATTTAAAAAAATTTTATGCTGTTTACAAAACATATACCCAAACATAATGACAAAGAAACACTGAAAATAAAGGAATAGAAAAAATACCGAGGCAAACACTAACCAAAAGAAAGCTGATGTAGCTATATCAATATCAGGCAAAATAAACTTTAAAGCATAAAGTTATTAGGAATATGTAAAAAGAGTTATTATTCATTGATGAGACACAATCAAAAGGAAGACATAAATGACTATGAACTTGTATGAACATAACAAGAAAGCCTCAAAGGATAAGATACAAAAATTGGCAGAATTGCAAGGGAATTTTGAAAAATCTACATGGTAGAAGTCTAATATAGGCCAGGCGCAATGGCTTACGCCTGTAATTCTAGCATTCTGGGAGGCCCAGGTGGGCGGATTGCTCGAGGTCAGGAGTTCAAAACCAGCCTGAGCAAGAGTGAGACCTCTTCTCTACTATAAATAGAAAGAAATTAATTGGCCAACTAATATACATAGAAAAAAAAATTAGCCGGGCGTGGTGGCGGCATGCCTGTAGTCCCAGCTACTTGGGAGGCTGAGGCAGTAGGAATGCTTGCGCCCAGGAGTTTGAGGTTGCTGTTAGCTAGGGCTGAGTCACGGCACTCACTCTAGCCTGGGCCACAAAGTGAGACAGACTCTCTCAAAAAAAAAAATAAAGTCTAATATAATTGTTACAGAAAAAGCAGAAAAAAAATTCAAGAATGTTGATAACATCACTAATAAACTTGATGTATGGCCATGTATAAAATCAGGTACTGAACAATTAGAAAATACACATTTTTGGCCGGGCGCGGTGGCTCAAGCCTGTAATCCTAGCTCTCTGGGAGGCCGAGGTAGGCGGATCGTTTGAGCTCAGGAGTTCGAGACCAGCCTGAGCAAGAGCGAGACCCCATCTCTACTATAAAATAGAAAGAAATTAATTGGACAACTAATATATATAGAAAAAATTAGCCGGGCATGGTGGCACATGCCTGTAGTCCCAGCTACTTGGGAGGCTGAGGCAGCAGGATTGCTTGAGCCCAGGAGTTTGAGGTTGCTGTGAGCTAGACTGACGCCATGGCACTCACTCTAGCCTGGGCAATAAAGTGAGACTCTGTCTCAAAAAAAAAAAAAAAGAAAATATACATTTTCAAGTATACGTGGAATATTAACAAAATTTACCATATATATTAGCTCAGAGTTTCAGTAAATATTAATCAATATCTTATAGACTACATTGAGCACAGTCCAAGAATATTCAAAGGTAATCGTAATATAAAATACTCCCTTATAGATGTCAGAAAATATTTAGAAGTATCATGAAAATAGAAACTAGTTAACTTGTATAATGCAGCTAAAACTATACTTAAAGGAAAGTTTATAGGCTTAAATGATTATTTTTATAAAGAAGATAAATTTAAAAACAATTAGTTAGCTAAGGGTTCAACATAAGAAGTAATAGAGGAAAACCCCCAAATAAAGGGAGGGAATAATAAAGATAAAAACAGAAATGAATTAAATAGAAAACAGACACTAGCAATCAACAGAAACAAAAGATGGTTCTTTGAAAAGCCAAATAAAAAAATCTATAGCAAGACTGAGCAATTTATAAAAAGGAGAAAAAGGCATAAACAATATTAGACATGAACAAACATAGCAGAAACTCAAAATACTATTAAAAGGTAAGATCGTTTTATTTTTCCATAAAGGTATCAAATTGTTCCAGAATCATTTGTTGTAAAGATTATCCTTTTCCCATTGAATTATTGATATATTATAGATGTCACCTTTGTCAAAAATCATTTTACCACTGTTGGTACTTGTCTGTTTCTAGACAGAATCTAGTCCAGGAATTATGTTACTGCCACATTGTCTTAAGTACCGTTGTTTTTATTTTATTTTTTTAATTTTTTGAGACAGAGTCTGGCTTTGTTGCCCAGGCTAGAGTGAGTGCCGTGGCGTCAGCCTAGCTCACAGCAACCTCAAACTCCTGGGCTCAAGCAATCCTTCTGCCTCAGCCTCCCCCGAGTAGCTGGGACTACAGGCATGCGCCACCATGCCCGGCTAATTTTTTCTATACATATTAGTTGGCCAATTAATTTCTTTCTATTTATAGTAGAGACGGGGTCTCGCTCTTGCTCAGGCTGGTTTCGAACTCCTGACCTTGAGCAATCCGCCCGCCTCGGCCTCCCAGAGTGCTAGGATTACAGGCGTGAGCCACCGCGCCCGGCCAGTACCCTTGTTTTTAATTCTCCCTTTGCATACCTTTACTAGCTCATTAAAGATGTTCTGTGCCACTCAAACTGATTATCATCTAGGGATCTAGCATTCCACAGAAGGAAACAAATCTCTAAAGGAGCATAAAATTTTCACTCAAGAATTTTCACAAGAACTCAAAGGTGACATCATGCGATTATTGCCCAAAGTTTATAAGCTATGGTCACAATCGCCAGATAGAACTTGCACCATCACTGTGGGTTAAAGATGTACTCTAAGACTAAGCAACACACCATAATACAATCTATTAAAAAAAACAAAAACAAAAAAAGGGACAAAAAAGAACAAATAGAAAAATAAAAGCTGCTAGGCTAAATTCTTCTGTGCACCTTTGAAAGATCTCAATATCTTAGCCCCAGATTACTCACAAACCTTTTTCTTCTCCCTTTAATCACAAATGAAAAACTTCTTTAACCTCTTGTCCTATGGCCTAACCATGGCTCTTCTTCTTTGTGACTTTGCTTATGCTAATTCTCCAATGCTCTTCTTTTACCTTTCTGCCTTCTAACCCTGCTCATTGTTGGAAGTCTAGCCTGGGTTCCAGTAGTTCCTTAGAAGCCTCCATAGCCCATTCCAGTCCCAACTTTCCTTTTCTCAACTCCTAGTCTGGTTTTACTTCCCAAATGGGCATGTATTTTGTTTTAGACTCTTGGCTTTCTTCTATATTAGTTTTATTAGTTCATTATATGTAAATATATCAACATGTATTAGTTTACTAGTTTTATCCTTGTAGCTAGATCATAGACATTATCTTATTATTTATTGTATTCACCATAACACACGTTTGGGCATGTAGCAGATATTTAATAAATTAAGGGATATAACTAAAATTTTTTGAAAAATAGGAGTATAAGAGAGTAAACTAGACTGAGACACCAAAATGCTAGAGAATGGAGGAATACCTTTAGTTTTAGAACTTCTTAATGTTCTTCCTCTGTCTTCCAATTTATCTGCTGTTTTTCCACTGGCTGTTTTTTGGATCCCTTTTTCCCCAGCTGTGTCTGGGCTGCCATCTGGAAGTAACTTCTGAGCCTTTACATTCAGCCTTGCAACATTCAACATCTTTAAGGAACGGCACATGGCATTCATCTTCTGCCTCACTGGAGTACGAGGGACACCTACTACCAAAACAACATCAGAAGAAAAAAAGTAAATTATCTTTCACTTCTGTGGAATCAAGAACTACTTTAATTCAGAATACTGTAAAAGAATATCAAAATGAAGTATATCCCTTCAGAATGATCTGAATTAGTTAGTGCATCTCTTTCTACACACACACAGGGTAGAAAGAGAGCCCTTCTTTTAATTGAAGCTTAGGAACTAAACATCTCAATGTGATTAGATATTTTTCTCCACAAGGCAAATGCCAAACAGACTGACTCTGGAATTACCCAATGGCCACAGAATTGCAATGAAACTATTCTGAAAGATAATTCAGCAATCTGCTTCAAGAGTCATTTTCACATTCTTTATTTAACACAGTAACTTGCTCTCCTGGAAACTTCTGCTAAGCAAATTACTGAAAGAAGAAATTATATGCATGATGCATACTGTAGTATTATAATGATAAAACTGAAAACAATCTGAATGTTCATTTAACAACATGAGAATTTTATAAATTTTATTAAGCAATGAGGTGAAATTATAACTAAAAAGGCAAGGTAGAACATGAACAAATATTTATATGCAAAATATAAAGTTGTATTTAAATTTCTGTTATAATTAGAGATAAAGATGGTTTATTCATTAGGAAGGTAGGATTGTGGGTGATTTTTTAAAGCACTATTGGACTAACATAATTATTTTTAAATTTGTAATATAATAATTTGCCCTTCTTTAGTTAGTTACCATCTCAATCTCATTTCAGGGAATGTCAGTCTTTTAAAATGCATAGTCTCAAAAAAGACTGCCGTAAGAAACAGCCTTTGTATATGCATACGTTTCTTTTTGTTGTCTTCTTGATTAGCTACGGTGGATTCTTCACGAGATTTTCTCTGATAGAGCTCCGAGAGGCAATGTGTTAATTCACTTTCGGTTTTGTAAGACTCTTCCTTATTAGCTGAGGCAGCCTGCAGTAACCTGTAAGGTCAAGATATTTAGTATAAAACCAAAATTCTAATTTTCCAAAATGCTTTAAAAATAAACAAAACAATAGCAAAAACTCCATAATTTTCTTTTTAAATTTCAGCATATTATGGGAGTACAAATTTTAAGTCCATTATCTTTTTAAAAGCTAATCAAAAGATATCTCCCACAAGATGTCTTCAAAAATACTTTCTCGGGAGGGAAAACGTCCTTCCTCTCATTTTCAACTTAAACAAGCTCAGGGGCAAAGCTGCTTTGCTCACAAAACCATGAATCGTTATGTACAATACTGACTTTTATTAATAGGATTCTTCATGAATTAGGGTGCATGTCTAATTATGGCAACTATTTTACTTCCGGGCTTCCATAGTTATTTTTTACTTAGTTTCCATACATTAAAGTATACGATGATGGAATACAGTGTGACAAGTATTGCAATGACTTTGGAATAATTCTTACACATTGTAATAAACTAATTTGAGATTGATGAGAAGATGAGAAAGTAGGGCAGGCAGGATGATTAGTTATTAAGTGCTTTTCCACCTAGAGCTAAGTATTTATCACTAAGGAAATTATGAAAACAGCACAACACTCAAAATGTATTATTTGTATTTCAATATCTTCCATTATCTGACTAAAAAGGGAGAAAATTATGGTGACATTAGTTGAACAGACATTGGCCAGGAGTGGTGGCTCACGCCTGTAATCCCAGTGCTTTGGGAGGCCCAGGTGGGAAGACTGGGTAAGGCCAGGAGTTTGAGCTATCACATGTCAGAATATGTGCTGGGGCTATCAGCTCCATATATGCCACCAGTTTGAAGCAGATGAATTCTCCCTAAGAATTTTTTTTACCTTAGACAGGGTCTTGCTCTGTTGCCCTTGCTAGAGTGCAGTGACATCATCATAGCTCACTGCAACCTCAAACTCCTGGGCTCAAGCGATTGTGTGCGTCACTACATTGGGCTAATTTTTTCTATTTTTTGTGGAGACATGGTTATTGCTCTTGCTCAGGCTGGTCTCAAACTCCTAACCTCAAGCGATCTTCCTGCCTTGGCCTCCCAGAGTCCTAAGGATTATAGGCATGAGCTGCCACAACTAGCATAATTCTCCCTAAGTATGCTGTGTTTCAATAGTGAGGAGGGGCCTGGCGCAGTGGCTCACGCCTATAATCCTAGCACTCTGGGAGGCTGAGTTGGGATGATCGCTTGAGGGCTGGAGTTAAGAGACCAGCCTCAGCAAGAGCGAGACCCCGTCTCTACTAAAAACGGGAAATAAGATGGACAACTAAAAATATATATATTAAAAAAAAAATTAGCTGGGCATGGTGGTGCATGCCTGTAGTCCCAGCTACTGGAGAGGCTGAGGCAGGAGGATTGCTTAAGCCCAGGAGTTTGAGGTTGCTGTGAGCTAGGCTGATGTCACGGCACTCTAGCCCAGACAACAGAGCAAGACTCTGTCTCAAACTATGGCGTCCTGAAACTATGGCCCTCGGGCCACATGAGGGTGTTTTTGCCCATTTGTTTTTTTACTTCAAAATAAGATATGTGCAGTGTGCATAGGAATTTGTTCATAGTTTTTTTTAAACTATAGTCTGGCCCTCCAATGGTCTGAGGGAGGGACAGTGAACTGGCCCCGTTTAAAAAGTTTGAGGACACGGGCTGGGTGCGGTGGCTCACGCCTGTAATCCTAGCACTCTGGGAGGCCGAGGTGGGCAGATTGCTCGAGGTCAGGAGTTTGAAACCAGCCTGAGCAAGAGCGAGATCCCGTCTCTACTATAAATAGAAAGAAATTAATTGGCCAACTAATATATATAGAAAAAATTAGCCGGGCATGGTGGCGCATGCCTGTAGTCCCAGCTACTTGGGAGGCTGAGGCAGCAGGATTGCTTGAGCCCAGGAGTTTGAGGTTGTTGTGAGCTAGGCTGACGCCTCAGCACTCACTATAGCCTGGGCAACAAACCAAGACTGTGTCTAAAAAAAAAAAAAAAAATTTTTTTGAGGACTCCTGCTCTGTCTCAAAAAAAAAATAAAATAGTGGGGATGGTTTCTCTTTTTTTAGTTTTTGCTGTTAATTTTGAAAAACATATGAACCTTAAAAATAGAAAAGTATAGAAAGCAATAGAAGTAGACAAGCATGTTAATATCACCAAGATTTAAATAGTTGTTAAATAGTTTGCCATATCTGCTTCAAATCTTTTTTAAAGAAATTAAGCATTATAGACACAGCTAAAGTTCCACCCTATCCCTTCCTCCCAGATGCAATCCTAGATTTGTATCTTATTTACAGAGACAGATAAAAGTAACAACCAGCATAAATTGTTATTTTATGTTCTAAATTTTATAATGCATATCATATACCAAGTTTTTGCAATTTTTGTTGTACTTAACATATTTTCCCAGAGTTCTCCATATGCTCTAGCTTATTCTTTTTTACTAATCTATACATAATGTTCAACTGTATGACTATACTGCATTTTATTTATTCATTTCCCTTCTGAGGGTCAGCTGGTTCTTTCTATTTTTTTGCTATTCATGATTGGTAATGATTGGTAAATTAAAAATTGGTAATATTTAAGTATAGTTCTCCTTATGTCTATGCAAGAATTTCTTTTTTGAGACAGAGTCTCACTCTCTTGCCTGGGTTAGAGTGCTGTGGCATCAGCCTCAAATTCCTGGGCTCAAGCAATCCTCCTACCTCAGCCTCCCAGGTAGCTGGGACTACAGGCCCACACCACCATACCTGGCTAATTTTTTCCATTTTTAGTTGTTTGTCTAATTTCTTTCTATTTTTAGTAGAGATGGGGTCTCGCTCTTGCTCAGGCTGGTCTCGAACTCCTGAGCTCAAACGATCCGCCCGCCTCAGCCTCCCAGAGTGCTAGGATTATAGGCGTGAGCCACCGTGCACAACCAAGAATCTTTAGATACTTAGAAGTGGACTTACTGGATATTAGAGTTTATAAAGTTTCTGCTTACAAGGAATTTCCAAATTATTCTTTAAAATGGTCGAAAGTTCACATTTCCCTATGTGCTACTATCAGATTTATTAATTTTTGACAATCTAATAGGTATAAAATAAAATCTATTGGTTTTTTTTCTTACTGTGGTTTTAATTTCCAGCTGCTTGAACTGAGTATCTTTTTTTTTTTTTTTTTAAAGACAGAGACTTACTTTGTTGCCCAGGCTAGAGTGAGTGCCGTGGTGACAGCCTAGCTCACAGCAACCTCAAACTCCTGGGCTCAAGCAATCCTGCTGCCTCAGCCTCCCGAGTAGCTGGGACTACAGGCATGTGCCACCATGCCTGGATAATTTTTTCTATATATATTAGTTGGCCAATTAATTTCTTTCTATTTATAGTAGAGACGGGGTCTCGCTCTTGCTCAGGCTGGTTTCGATCTCCTGACCTCGAGCAATCCGCCTGCCTCGGCCTCCCAGAGTGCTAGGATTACAGGCGTGAGCCACCAAACCGGCCTGACTTTTTTATGTCTTAAGAACTCCATCTTTACCTTGATATTCTCCTGAATCTTTTTCCTTCTAAGAATTTTAAAGTTTTGTTTTTCATATTTGGTGTTAATCTACTAGAAATTCATTATTGTAAGGCCAGGCACAATGGCTCATGCCTATAATCCTAGCACTTGGGGAAGCCGAGGCATAAGGAACTGCTTAAGCTCAGGAGTTCAAGACCACCCTCAGTAAGAGTAAGACTCCATCTTTACAAAAAATAAAAAACTCAGCGAGGTATGTTGGTGCACACCTGTAGTCTCAGCTACCTGGGAGGTTGAGGCAGGAGGATTGCTTGAGCCCAGGAGTTTGAGGTTGCAGTGAGCTATGATGATGCCACTGGACTCTAGCCAGGGTAACAGAGCGAGACTCTTAAAAAAAAAGAGAGAGAGAAATTTATTATTGTATATGCTGCAAAGTGGAAATCTAATTTTTATGTTTTTTCTTGTAGTTAGCCAATTGTTACATCACCATTTGTTGAATATTCTATTCTCTCCCTGAATATTCTTTCCCTCTGTCATATGCTGAGTTCCCATATGTGTGTGGGTCACTTTCTGGACTCTCCATTCTCTTCCATGGGTTTATTTGTCTATCCTTGCACCAATACCAGCTGCAAGGATATTGCTTTATTTATAATAGCCTCATGGCAAATCTTGCTGTCTCACAGGGGGAAGTGTACTTGTTTTATTTTTGGCCCTTTATTCTTATTGATCTTTTGCTACAGTTATTCTTAAAAGTACCTTAATAATTTTAAATAAATTATATCCTTTTTTGTAAATTACAATTTCTAATTGTTTGTTGTTGGCATACTATTGACTTCATAATTTTTGTATCCAGTAATATTGCTGAATTCTCTTACCAATCATTTGCCTGTAGAATATTTTAAATTTTCTATGAAGAATCATACTGTCTTCAAAAACTTTACTATGTATACCTCATAGATACTTAGAGACAATTTTAAAATATAATATGGGACAGATTTGTAAACTAAAAACTACAAAACACTGAAGGATATTAAGGAAAGACCTAAATAAATGGAGACATGTACCATGTTCATGAATCAGATGATTCAACATTGTTAAGACGTCAATTCTTCCCAAATTTATCTATGATTCAAAGCACTACCAAAGTTCCAACAGTCTTTTTTGTGGAAATTGACAAGCTGATTCTAAAACTTATATGAAAATGTAAAGCATTTATAATAACCAAAGCAATTCTAAAAAAAAAAAAAAAAAAAAAAAAGTTAAGAGGACTACCTAATTTAAAGACTTATTACAAAGCTATAATATGTGGCATTGGTATAATGCAATATTCAAGACAATGTGGTATTAATATAGTTTATGGCCTCTATTCTGTCTAGAAATTGATATGCACACTGGTTGTCAATTGATTTTTGAAAAAGGTGCCACAGTAATACAAGAGGAAAAGGACTGTCTTTTAACAAATTGTGTTGGAACAATTGGGTATCTGTGTAAAAAAAAATAAACCTCAACCATACCTCTTAATAATACTTTGAATTTCTGTTGTATCTTTTACATTTCTAATATTTGTGTCTTTTTTCTTTTAAAAATTGGTCAATTTTACCATAGATCATTTTATTTTAATTAGCTTTTCAAAGAACCGTATCATTTCTGCTGATTGCTATTATGTTTTCTATTTAATTCATTTCTGTTCTTATCTTTATTGCTTCCTTTTGTAAGGGAGGTTTACTCTCTTGTTTAATTCTTAAGTTGGATTCTTAGTAATTGGTTTTTAACTCTTCTCTTTACAAAAATAGTCATTTAATTCTATAAATATTTCTTTTATTAATTTAAAAAATCATATTTTTACTTTTTTTTATCACTGGTTAACTCAGTCTCTATAGTATATAAATATTTCTTTATGTATAAATTCAGCTGCATTACACAAATTTGCTATTTTTTATTTTCACTGATATTTAGTTCTACATATTTTCTGACACCCATAATATGAGAGTATTTATTTATATTTAATTTGGTAATTTTTGGCATATACTTAAATATTATTAATATATTCTCTAACATACTCTCAAAATATGTACTAAGTATGAGCATGCTTTATTTTTATAATTAGTTTATTATTGGATCATGTTCAGAGAATATGGTTTATTAAAAAAATGCAGATAACTGAAAATTGATTTTAATAATCAATGTTCAGAAAGAGAAAAGTCTTACCAAAATGACTCCATCAAAGTTGAACTGGCACCACTGATATTAGAGAAAGGAAACCATTTATCCACAACAGCCGGACTCCAGGGAATAGTGCGCTCAATCTCCTGCTGGGCCCACTCTGGTACAGGAGGATCTACAGGAACAATGGAACGGAGGCAGGAGAGAAAAGAGCCATTAGAACTGAAGCAGAGACTCTTCCAAGCACTTGCTCCTCTCCTGTACTAACTACATCCCTCCAAAGGACATACAGAGCGGCATCACTAACAATATTCATTCATCTGCACCACCAACTCCTTTAGGCCTAGGTTGTCTATGAAAAATGTGCAAATACAATTTAAAGTCTTTTGTTCTTACTGTTGGCAACAAATACACTCATCTTATTTCTGAAATGGTCCTCTAAATAGGTTAAAATATATGTAAATAATGATGATTTAAACTGCCTGAAGTATTATCATTTGCTATTATCTGCCTTAGAACATACCGGGGTCCTACTAAGTGCGTGGTGGGAAAAAAGTTCTGTTGCTGGAAGAGACTGCAAACCACCCTAGACCTCATGAGTTACTGGTTCAGAAGCTTACCAGCAGTAGCAGGATCTTCAAGCGAATTATCAATCTGATTCAATACACAATCCACAACATCTGAGAAAAGGGAAGCTGTATCTTGGGGGCCCTGGGCCACAACCGTTTGGAAAAAATGTCTTTGAAAGTCAGCCTCCTCGGTGCGGAACACATTGAGAACCATAGCATCGGCAGAAAGCGGGGAAATAACCCCAGTGATAGGCGACCAGCCGTCACCAGGGTCCACATCAGCAACCTACATGAGAAGTTCTAATTAGTTGAGAATATTGTTGTCAACCTGCTCACCTAAAGAAGGCCGTAGTTTAGTAAAAGACAGAATAACAGTTTTCCAATGATTATTATATTAATATAAAGAGAAAATTGTAGAAAAGACAGGCATGATGGTTATTAGAGGTAGAAGAGAATTTACTAATCACACGGTCCTAATCTTTCAATTTACAAATAAGAAAAACTTAACGTTACCAGGAATATTTACGAAGCATTTATTATGTAGAGCACATTATCTAGAGGATTATCTCTGAATCCTCACAAGCAGTGTGAGGTAAAACTTATTATTATCTCAATTTTACAGAGAAGGGATGGAGGAGGAGGAAGAAGTAACCTATTTAAGGCCACCCAGTTAGTAAGGGAAGAGGCCGAGTGTTACTGACTTCTAAATCCATGCACTTAACCATGAGGCAATACTATCATTTAAGGGACTTATCCAGAACACACAGTGGGCAGCAGAGCTGAGACCTAATCCAGATTACTGACTCTCCAATCCAAGCACTTTTCATCAGAGCACACAACTCTTAGACAGCATAGGCTCAGAATAGAGATGCCCCCTGAGATTATCAAGGCAAAGACAAAGGCAGGCAAGGAATTTGCTCGTAATTTAAAAAATAATTATCACCTTTAAATCAAATCTGTGTATGTATATGTTCTTTTTCACACATTTCTAAGCTTGTCTAACTACTACTATTATCTAATGTTGCAGTATAGTAGCTTTTTCTTTAATACTTTCACTTCACTGTCCTAACATAACCATTCCATCTGGTCGACTGCTTTTTTCCCCTATGTGAATATCATTTAACTTAATTGGATTCCAAGTACATGCAATTTTATAAATGGTTTCTTCACTAAATAGCACTGTTTGTCATGATGCTACAATGTTGACAATATTACTTGCAAAAACATCATCAGTTTTACCAAGACTATATTATTAGGGCGTTCCTTGGCATTTTATAAACACACTTATTTCACTTTCCTAGTGTGCTATTAGAGAAGAATAACATCATGTGGAGGACACCTACCAGATGTAACTCTTCAGCAGTCAGCCTGCTTACCAGCTGCTGAAATAATAGCTTTTGAGTTGACGCGTTCTCCTCTGGACTTTGCAACATCCAGCTGTCAGTCCCTAAAGTGCTGCTCATCGGGAGAGACCACTGGTCTGCTGAACCTTTTAGAAAAATTCTGACTGGTTTCTGGAAATGCCTCTGATGCATGGCCAAGGGCTCTAGGGTGACTATCCATGTTTCTTGAATCTCTTTGCCTGTTAGAAATAAAGAATATTAAAATTCTAACATAAGAAATAGTTACTAAAAAGAGATTTAATAGTCTAAGAAGGAAAAAAATCAGATTGCCAGTTGAGGTATTGTCACTTAGTTCACACTTCATCCCTTACTCTACTGCCAGCAGGCTATAACAGCAAGTTCATTTAGTTCTAGAGGAAAAGCTGTAAACAAATGGAATTACAAGGGCAAGACATGATGTCAGAACTTGTCAATAATTATGGCTTAGAAATAAGTACTCAAGCAATACTTAGTACTTGTAAGAAAGAAGACACCACTCCTTAAACCCATAAAATACAGTGCATCATATTTTATAAGGAGTTTAAATTCTAAAGACTGTGTAAGATGAAATTGCTGAAACAAAACCACTCTTGAAAATCCCTTAAGCTGCACATAATGTACAACATAGTTTTATGTATATAACTCTATGTGGTATTATTTCTGTGTGGATATATATTCAGAAATGAGATTCACCATATAACGAATCACATGGTAGAGCAAATTTATGAAGATTCCAACATGCTGGCTTTTCCTGGTAACAAACATCATTTTCGGTGTCTGTAGACTTATTTTTTCTCTTAGTCAATCATTGTTTCTCTATGGTCTTCAATTTATCAATCTCTTCTACAAGGCAATTAAATCTTACCACCCATGTGCTTGGGCACCTGAACAATGTTACTCTTCTTTGGAAACAGCTAGGAAACTCTTTAAACTCATTCACTGTTCTTTCTGTGCATGGGCTGACAGTTGTACTGTATTAGAGTTTAAACTTTTCCTGTGGTATCTCTAATTTTGCTTAGACATATTTTAATTCTTTCCATTACAAGCATTCATTGAGTGCCTGGGTTGTGGGATACGCCAAAGAAGTTAAAAGCATGGACCTGTCTTGAAGAAATTAATGTGATTGAGATATTAAAAAAAACAAACCCAAAATATTATTTGATTACCTTCAACAGGGAGAAATAATGTTCCTTCTATCTGTGGAAAGGAGGCTTCATACCCAGGAGAATTATAGAGCAAGCGGTTTAAAGTGGCATCAGTTGGCAGAGTTGAAATCCACGGAGAGAGGTGAGGTTCACTTGACAGCTTTCTTTCACCCCTGAGCAGTGTTTCCCCAGCTTTAGAAAAATCCCCGCTGAAAGATTCAAATGGCAAGACGGTACCTCCTCCGTGGTGGAGCAGTTCACAAACTGTCCAGTACCCAAGGTGGTCTGGGGATTCCCATAACTAAAATAAAAATGACAAAGAACCTCAGGTTATTATAAATCAGGCATTCATAAATAAAGCTAAAGGAAATCAGGAGAAAGTAAAGTTAATACCAACATTAAAGGATCAAATCATATTAATAAAATTAATGTATTGGTTAAGGCAAATACAAATAATGGCCAGCATCCAATAACTCTACAACCCCAAACATATTACTACATAATATGCCTTCAAGAAAGCATTCCTTCAGTGACAATAGCACCTCATTTATATTTTCTGTCAAGGAATAGAAGTGATGCAAATTACTGGGTATAAATCATAAAATGTTAGCGTCAAAAGGAACACAAAACCATTATACATGAATAAAAATAATTCTGATCTACACAACAATGGCCAGGTGTCATGGGAGTGAAGCAGAAGCAACTTCTCCCCCAGATAGTGACCATCGCTTGGACTTGCCTACCCACAGGCCTGTGCAGGGACCAAACAGGTCTTCTCTGTTCTATCTTCACTGTTTTAACTGAAGCCCTCATCATCTTTCCTCCACATTGCTCTAAGTATTCTTCCAAATCACATGTCTGATCATGCTGCTACTCTAAAAACTTTCAAAGGCCTCCAGGGTAAAGTAACTCTAGCATAACCATAAAGCCCTTCACAAACAACCTTTTGGAACACATTGTCTTCTATTTCTCTCACTTATACCTACCTTCTAGGCACACTGAACCCTTTGCTATTTCCCCAACATGCCACATTTTATAATGCTTCCATGTTTTTGCTGATTTTATTTCCTGTGTCTCCCCTTCCTTCTTTACCAATTGAATGCTTATAATAAATACACTTCTGTATCTAGCTCAAATTCTGCTTTTTTTTGGTAAAAGCTCTGCCTCACCTCCTTCACACATAGCTGACTCTTCAGTCAAACTTCTTTCAACAAACTTTCATTGACATGCACCATGGCTAGGATCTTAAAGTCAGAAGTGGGGTAAATAAAACAATTGAGTAGCTTATGATCAGCATTTATAAAGAACAGAAAAGAAAATATCAGAGAATAGAAAATATCACATGTAACAAAGATAAACAATGTTTATTGTGAAACTTTTACATCAGTTATACATACCAGTCTGCAACAGATTAATCAATAACTTAGTATTTACTGTTACCACCCATGTTTCCTTGCCTGTCTTTGCTGCTATGGGGAGAACAGTAAGTTAGTTCAGAGGCCATAGATGCTCATTAAGATTTTCTGCCAAAGGGACACAAAAAAATGTGTTGAAATTGTTTCAGCCAGAGGACTAGCCAGGAAAACAAAACAAACCTGCTTATTAAATAAAAGGTTAAGCTCAAACTTTAATAAAAGTTATAAAGGTCATTAACTTCTGATTAAAAAATAATAAATGTATGTCTTAAACAGCTTTCTGTTATCACAGAATACCTGAAACTGGGTAATTTATAATGAAAAGGAATTTACTTGTACAGTTAGGAAGGCTGAGAAGTCCAAGGTCAGGGGGCCACACCTGGTGAGGGCCTTCTTGCTGGTGGGGACTCTTTACAGAGTCCCAAGGTGGTACAGGGCATCACATGGTGAGGGGGCTGAGCTCAGGTCTCTCTTCTTCTTCTTATAAAGCCACTCGTCCCACTCTCAGGATAACCCATTAATCTATGAATGGATGAATCCATTCGGGAGGGCAGAGAGCCCTCATGCCCTAACCACCTCTTAAAGGCCCTACCTCTCAATACTGCCACATTGGGGATTAAATTTCAACATGAGTTTTGGAATGGACAAATTTAAACCATAGCAATGTACATGAAGAAAAAATACAAACAGTATACTATATATAGAATATGGTTATGTTTTCCATTGGTATGCATATTACAGGGTAAGTGACATACATGTCCTAGTCGAGGTTTCACATTTGGGAATTTGTAGATCTCCACTAGACTATAATCTCCAAGAGAGCAGCGACCACATCTATTTGGTTCCCTAATAGTATACTCAGCCCCCAGTATAGCTGGCAAGTATATAACAAACATGTGTTGAATAAATCAAAAGCAAAAGCTGAAAATATGGCAGGGGTCTCCTATCCTCCATTCTATCCTGTTATCTTTGCAAATGTTTTGTGTGCGTATATCCCTCCACCTCTAATCTGAATCCTGGTTCTGTTTCTCCCAGTTCTACTTCCCAGATTGTGAGGCCCCTAAGACAGGACCTGGATTTTATCTCCACTTTTGTACTGAGAGCTCCCCAAAGGAAAGAGCCTAATCTTCCTTTTTCTTCCACAGTGTGGCTGGGCAGAGGTTTTTGAATAGGAAAAGATAGCTCTTTAGTGGAAGAAAATTCCAGAAAAGCTTAAGATCAACTGATTGGCATTTTCTTAGGAGAAACAACATAGCAGATATGAGAATAGCCTTAGAGAAGACCCACCCCTCATATAGTGGTATGCCAGACCTGAAGCGGTCTATTTTTTTTTTTTTTTTTTGAGGCAGAGTCTCACTCTTCCCCAGGCTAGAGTGCCATGGCGGCAGCCTACCTCACAGCAACCCCAAACTCCTGGGCTCAAGCAATCCTCCTGCCTCAGCCTCCCGCGAGTAGCTGGGACTACAGACATGTGCCACCATGCCCGGCTCATTTTTTACATATACTTTTAGTTGGCCAATTAATTTCTTTCTATTTTTAGTAGACATAGGGTCTCGCTTTTGCTCAGGCTGGTCTTGAACTCCTGAGCTCAAACAATCCACCCACCTTGGACTCCCAGAGTGCTAGGATTACAGGCGTGAGCCACCGCACCCAGCCTGGAAGGGGTCTTTATAATACAATTCCAGAATAAAATCTTTGATGTGATTTGATATCAGTTATCTCAAATTGAGAACTTATGTGTTGTGTACTGTGTCTAACACTTGATTTGCTGCCTTAATAGATTTTAATTTCTAGGACTCTTCTCCATCAAATGTTTACCATCCCCTTAAACACACTTTGTCCTTTCCTTTTCTTCTTTGACAAACCACTGCAACTTTGTTTTGTATTTGCCATGCTTTAGGGGGGCTTTCTTTGTATGTGAAGGCAATTGGAAATTTTAAAATACTGTATCATTATTTAAGTGCCTGATCATTTTCCACCTGTAATCTTGCAATTTAACCCACTCCTGGGTTAGTGACATGTTATTTCCATTAAGTGGAATCACATCGTTCACCTGGGTAAACCACCCTCCAAAGCCTTCCCATTAATCAGAACAAAATCCACACTTAGGACCTTGGCCCCTGTAGGGCCCTCTCATACTGCTCTCCTGCTTGTCTTTTCGTTTCTGAAACAAACTAAGCTTATTTCCAGCTCAAATCCTTACACATGCTCTTCTCTTTGCCTGGAATGTTCTTTTCCAACCTTCACGTTCCTCAAGTCTCTGCTCAAAAAGGCCTTTCCTAACTACCACCATAACCACTTTCTTCTACCTCATCCTCTCACGCAGCTTTATTTTCTTCAGAGTATGATTTGAAATAATATCACTTATCTAGTATTATTTTCCTCACAAGAAGGGTAAACTCCACATCGGCTACCATAGCCCCAGTAGCCAAAAGAGAGAAGTACTCAATGTTAGTGGCTTCTCAATGAATATGTTAACTAAATGAAGTGACGTGAAGAAAACTAGGAAAGTAAAAATACATACTTATCACTGCACTTAACAGGAGCAGGGGGCCTCAGCTGAAAATCCTAATGAACCACCATTTAAGACTTGATGTTTGTAAGAATGTATTCATTTAGTCAGGAAATAATTATCGAATACCTACAGTGTTCAATGTACATCTGTGAGGATACAAAGATGCATTAAGACCTGGTGCCTGCTTTTGAGGTATGTGTAGACTAAATAGAAGGTGATAGATGTGCAAAATTGGAACATAATGGGAAAAAAAGTGCCACAGAAAAGTACATGGAAATCAGAGGCTGAACTGAGTAGTCGTCATTTGGGCAAAGCCTTAAAGGATGAGTGAAGTTTAGACTGGTTTAGAACAGTGAGAACTGGCACCCCAGGCAGATTGAACAGCACAAGAGAAGACAAAACAAGCATTCAAGATCTGTTGGTTCCCCAGACTAGGCTTTAATACGCTTGAATGTATGTCGTGTGTAGGAAAATAAAGTCTGGGAAGGCAGGCAGGGCCCAAATTGTGAAGGAACTTAAATGCTTGGAAGGTAGTGAGGAACCACTCATTTTGTTGTGAAAACTGTCTCTGTCTTTTGTGACCACAGTACCGAAGGGACATGGTCACGTTAGCTTAATTCTGGGTCTGCAGGCTGCTCCGCGGACGCTGCCATGTTCTGGTTAGCAAGGAGAGCACCGTGCACTCCATGTGAGACTATCACCTTACCTTAGACCATTCGGTGGTATCCACCCAGTACAAGGTGATTTTTCGGGCGATCATGACTTCCTGGACTCTCTTGGGCAACACCTTCTCCATCACCTGCCTGGGGGTAGGCGACAGGCGCTGGGTCTGGGCCTCGCACCCGGACACGAACTGCAGCAGCTCCCTCTGCGAGTGCGGACAGGGGGCCAGGAGGAAGACGGCGTTCACAAAGCCCCCGAGCGCGGTCTCGGCCTCCTTGGCGTCGCTCTCCACGTCCACCAGTCTCCGCCCGCTGCTCCTCAGGATCGGCTTCGTGGGCGAGGTGATCTCGGGCCGGTCCCACTGGTAGTCTAGCAGCGTCTCCATCAGGGCGCTGTGCGTGTGGGTGGCCCTGGGCGCCGGGCCGGGCAGGTGGGCGCGATCCTCGAGCCTGGCCTCCAGCTCTTCCTCAAAGTCCTCCCACGAGCGAGCCCCCAGCTCGCGGAAGTCGGACGCGCGGGAGGGCCGGCTCCGCGCCCCCTGCGAGTCGAAGAACTTGAAGGCCCAGTGGACCCTCGCCAGGCCAAATCGGCAGCTCAGGTAGGTGAGGAGGCGCAGGGCGGCCCGCCGGGCCCGGCTGTGGCGAGCGCCGCTGCCCGCGGTGTCCAGCAGCAGCATTACTTTGTGGCAGCACGCCATGTCGGCAGAGCAGCAGCCCCGGGGCTCCGGTCCGGGTCGGCGCCGCTCTCCCCCAGGCCCTTCCCTCAGGGAACCAGCGCCATTCACTGCTTCCCTTACGGGCCCCGATCGAAAGGCTCCCGCGCTCTCCGAGAGCTGTTGCTATTGGCAGAGCTAGTTCTCAACGTCAGCTCCTATTGGCCTCTCGCCTTGCGTAAGTTACGTGAGCAACTTCCATTTTTGGCGGTGATTGGAAGGGCCGTGGCGAAAACGTCAGCTTGATTGGTGGAGGACGTGACTGTGGGCGGGGCGCTGCGTTACGGGAGAAACTTTAACATTCATTGGCCTGGGCCTTCGTTTTAAAATTTAAAGAGGTGGTGCTTCGGGGCGTGTCAGGAAGCTTCCCCAGTGGGGAGGAGGCCCGCGTTGGGACGAGTGTGCGCGGTGGTGCGTGCGGGCTGCGGGCGCGGGGGGCGTTCACCAAGACTTTGGAAGGGAATTTGAGATGGATTGGATCGAGCTGGTTTAGAATCCGCCAGACCGCCTGTGGACTAGAATCCCATGGCGAAGACTTTAATTTTCTGTAAATTTTTAAAAAATATTAAAAACGAAAACTTCTCTACCTTTGCCCCAGTAACTTCTAGGAATTTATCCGAAAAAGATAATTGGAGAGCCAGATAAAAGATGTATATACATTATAGAATTTATTTAGCTCTAGAAAAATTAGAAACAGTTTGAATGGACATGATTAAGTAAGGTATGGCACTCCCCAAGGGGAACAGCGCGCAGCTTTTTAGAATAGTGTTTTATTACGTAATGCTCGATTTTAAAAGTAGACTGCAAGTTGCACATGGAGTGAACTCCCCAAGTTTTCTATCTATGTGCATATTTTTAAACTGCTAAGATAATACTGTGTACCAAAAGTTGCCTGTGATTGTCTCTCAGTGGTGCTTTTTTAAAAATTTGTTTACACTTTTATGACTTTTCTAAATTTTTACAATTCTATACTACTTTTACATTCACAGGAGATATCCTTAATGAATAAAAAGAATCCTCTTGCTGCAAATGGAAGAATCCTCACCTGTGGAAAAGGCTACTACCGGAGATGGGAGCAGTTCCTCCTGCTGGTTGTGACAGCTGAGAAGGATTAAGCTTTCTCTGGCTAGGATTGGCTGGCCTTTAAATTTCCTTCCACTGCTGGAATTCCCTGAGTCCATTGTTTCCAGAAAAGACCATCACTGGTGCGTTGTAAATTGTCCATGAATAAAAGAAGCTACCATTTTCTGACCCACTCAATGTCATTTTAAAGCGACAAACATTTGTCAGACACTTGCTAGAAATTCTGACACCTACTGTGTTGTTTAGCATTCAGTCAACAAATAGTCATTACAGGGAACAAAATAGACAAAAATCTCTTGCCTTGAGCTCACATTTTAGTAGGGGGAGCCAAACAGTAAACAAAATAAGTAAAAGATGTAATATGTTAGGTGGTGATAAAGGCTATGGAGAAAAATTAAGCAGAGAAAGATGAAAGGTGCTGTGGGTTGAGTTGTGTCTTTCCTCTGTGCATTCATTCTGTCTGCGTCTAAATCAGGCGTCCTCAAACTATGGCTCTCGGGCCACATGTGAGCTGCCTAGCATATTTATCCGGCCTTCCAGGTGTTTTTGCCGCTGCTGCCTGTCCTGCTTAGCAGCTGACTCATCCCAGGCCCACAGTGCGCACTCTCCAATGGTCTGAGGGACAGTGAACTGGCCCCCTGTTTAAAAAGTTTGAGGACCCCTGGTAAATCCTCCCTTTTAATAAGGACACCAGTCATTGCAATTAGGGCTTACCCTAATGACCTCATTTTAACTTGATTATCTCTGTAAGACCCTATTTCAAAATAAGGTCACAGATTCTGGGAGATACTAGAGGATTGGATTTCAATGTATGTT
Source organism: Mirza zaza (assembly GCA_008750895.1). Classification (NCBI taxonomy): domain Eukaryota; kingdom Metazoa; phylum Chordata; class Mammalia; order Primates; family Cheirogaleidae; genus Mirza; species Mirza zaza. The sequence continues at coordinate 61,090 of VSMD01023461.1, read as the reverse complement.
TTTGGCAGGGAAACAATTTAACCCTTTTATCCAGTGCCAGTTATATTCATTCACTCATCCAACAATACTTACTACATACAAGGCACCATTCCTACCCTCATGAAATTTACAAGCTAATAGGGGACCAGACATTAGACAAATAATAATACAGATGAATGTAATATGGCATTCTACAAGAAGAATTTTGAGGGAAAGTGAAGTATGTGAGGCACTACGGTAGTTGAGCACTTTTGTTTAAACTTTAACGGACAGCCTTAGATATAAGGCAGTGAGATTTAAACTGAGATTTTGAGGGTAAGTAGGAGTTTAACAATGGAGTCAAATGGGATGGGGACAGGGAAAAACAGGTAGGAAAAATGATTGGGGCACCTTTGAAAGTCCCAGACAGGAAGGAACATATGGAATTTGAGGAATGGAAGGGAGGTGGTGGTGAGCAAGGGGTGGGGTGGGAGAAGAGGCCAGAGAAGCAGCGGGACAGTGAGGGGCCCTGGAGATGACTGGGATGGCTGGGATATTCTGTTGATAATGGATATTCTATTGAGAACTGAGAAGATATCGGAAGGTTTTGAGGAAGCAGGGGACATGACATGATTTGTGTTTTGAGAAGAGCGCTCTGGCTTTGGGGTGGAAAAATGAACATATGGGGGCAAGAATGAAACAGTGAGACCCATGAGGAGACTGTGCAGACCATCTGGGTGGCTGTTTACCATAGTGAGAGCCAACACATCAGGGAATGTCCAAGGCATCCTTTGGGTGCAGGACAAAAATATTTGAACTGCTAATTCTCTTATTTGATGGCTCAGATAAGAGAATCCATTCACTGGATATCAGTGTTTTATGACATATTACATTTTTCATGTACCTGATTAAGTGGATCTGAGGATTATCCAATCGGGTTTTAACTATTAATAAATAACTCTCAAAAAATGAATAAGTGGCTTTATAAGATTCCTGCTAAGAAACCACATATTAGAAGTCATATTATTAATGTGAATAATGCAACTTACAAGCAAACCACATGAAAGTAGTAGATCTGACACTTTTTTCCTAGTATGAGATCTAGGAACATTTGCACCCCCTTAATATTTTGAAATAAAAAAAAAAGACAATTTGATCAAATCTTACACTAAGTTGCCCAAATGAAATTTGGGATTAACAAAAAGGCTATTTGAAATGTGTATTTTTATTGCCATTAATCACAAACCTTACCCTAAGTGTATATTGTGCGTGGAGATGCTAGGTAAAATGATAGTACGAAGCTATCACGATTAACGAGACATTTAAAAAACTGCTTAGTTCCTCTTTATGCCATCCTTTATTTCTATTTTATGTTTTATAATACATATAAATAGAAAGTATCTGTATATAATTTGCCAATTAATAAATATACATATGTTAGGGATACAGGATCAGCTTCTATTTTGATATATTTCAAATTACACAAAATATAATCCTATATTGATAAGGGAAAACATTCAAATAAATGCAGAGACCACTGGTCTAGACCGCTTATGATGGTGGCTTTGGACCAGGGTGCAAGTGATGATAGTGTTTTTGAGTTCTACATTTTGATTTCCTATCTAGTTGTGTGGATTGTTGAGAAAAGGATGTTGAAGTTTCCAACTATGATGGTGGATTTGTCTATTTCTCCTTTCAGTTTTATCAGTTTTTGCTTCATGTATTTTACAGTTCCGTTGTTTGGTACCTACACCTGTAGAAAGAATTGCTATGTTCTCGGTAGATTGACCCTTTATCACTATGTAATATCCATCTCTGCACCTGGTCATTTTCTTTGCTCTGATGTACTTTATCTGACATGAATGTAGCCACTCCTTCTTTCTTGGATTCATGTTTGCTTTACTTATGATGTTTGCGTCCTTTTTTATCCTTTTACTGTTGACCTACCTATATCATTGTATTTGAAGTGAGTTTCTTGTAGATAACCTAAATGGGTCATGTATTTAAAAATCTATTCTAAAAATCTCTTTTAATTGGTGTATTTAGACGATTTACATTTAAGGTAATTATTGATTTATTAGGGCTTAAGTCTGCCATTTTATTTTCTGTTTTTTGAGGGTTTTTGTTTGTTTTGCTTTCTCTTTTTTTTTCTGCTCCTTTCTGGGTTACTTTAACATTTAAGAAAATTCTATTTTGATATATTGATTGTGCTTTTTAGTATATGTCTTTGTATAGTGGGGTTTCTAAGTATTTTCTCTAAGTATATTACATTATATACACATAACTTACCACAGTCTCCTGGTGAAGTGTAGTGTAGTAAAGAGAGCTTGCCTCTCTATAACTCCCTTTATCCTCCCCCATTTATAGGTGCCTTAAATATTTTCTTTACAAATATTATAATAACCACATAAGACAATGCTACAATTTTTGGTTTAACCATCAAACATAATTTAGAAAACTCAAGAAGAGAAGGAAAGCTTATTGTACTTACCCACATTTTTATTCTTTCTTCTTTCCCGATGTTCCAGGATTCCTTCTTTTATCACTTCCTTCCTGTTGCAAAATCTTTTAAGCATTCTCTTAGAGTAGGTGTCTGCTGGTAGCAAATTCTCTTAGTTTTCTTTTACCTGAGAATGCCTTCCATTTTTCCTTTATTTCTGAAGAATATTTTCACTGGACATAGAATTCTGGGTTGACAGGTTCAGCATGTGAAAACATGGTGCCACTTCCGCCTGGTCCCCACGTGGCGTCGTCTGTGGCAACCCAGGTGGGAACGCCTTCCTGTCGCTGAGAGGCGGAGAAAGCCCCAGCCTCCCACTGTGCCTCCTCTGACACCACCCAAACAGGGAGGAAGAAGCCTCCCTCGTTATCACTTGGTGGTGGCGAAAGTCCTGGCTCTGCACCGGGCCGCCAGCGGGGAGGGAGAGGGCATTGTTACCTTCTGGGAGAGGTGGAAGTCCGGATTCCCCAGGTGGCCTCACTAACATCGCAGGGGGTGCGCCTCGTTGCCACTAGATGGCGCTAGAGTCCCAGCTTTCCGCTGAGCCTTCTCTGGCACCACCCAGGCCACGTAGTCACAGCCTGGCTGGGGTGGAAGCCCAGGCTCCCGCTCAGCTTTTCCACTGTTTGTCCCCTGTTTGCTCTGTGCACTTTGGCTGGACTAGAGTGGTTACTGTCTAGAAGTTTTCTTTCTTGCTAGTCGCCCCTTTCCTGGTCTCTTGACCAGAGCAGGCTTTTCTCTGGGCTCTTCGTGTCTGTGTTCACTGGAGTGTTAAGTGGCCAGCTTTTCCAGGACCGGGTCAGGACACACGAAGCGAAAACAGAACCCAGGGAACTTGCTGCCGTGTCATCCCCCGGGGCCCGAGTTCCCCAGGGCCTCGCTCTGTCTCCCAGGCTGGAGTGCGGTGGTGACATCAGAGCTCACTGCAGCCTCAAACTCCTGGGCTCAAGCGATCCTCGTAGCTCAGCCTCCCAAGTAGCTGGGACTCTAAAGCCCATGCCACCACCCTAGGCTAATGGGTTTTTTTTTTTCTATTTTTTGTAGAGACAAGTCTTGCTACATTGCACAGGCTGGTCTTAAGCTCCTGGCCTCAAGCAATCCTCCCTCCTCAGCCTCCCAAAGTGTTAGGGTTATGTGCCTGAGCTACCGCCTGGCCTGCCTCACTTTCTAAGCTGTGAGTTCTTAGAGGGCAGGAACTGTGTTTTATTTGTCTTCGTATCCCAGTGCCTAACAGAGTAGGGGCTCAATACATTACTTTTTTAAACTGAATTCTATGAGGTGGCCGGTTAGCTCAGTTGGTTAGAGTGTGGTGCTGATAGATTGAATTGTATGTTATCAAGCATTTATTTCCCAAAAGGGAGTCAGGAATTTGCGCAGATACAGGCACATTACCACTAGGGGGCAGCAACAACAGCCCTTTGCAAGGGCCTCTGAGGCCGCCAGCCCACTCCAGAATTAACACTTTCCCCAGAGCTGCTTGGCCTTGGGCTGTGTGAGGAAAGCAGAAACCTGAGGACTTACTGCAGTTGGGCTTCCCAGGGAGAAAAAGGACCCTGGGTGACTGACAGGCCGTACCTGGAACACTTTGGTCCCCTTCTTTTGGAGAAGGATGCTTCCCCTTTCCCCAATAAAAAGAAGAGAATTCACTTATTTGCAGATCCTAATAAGACCATCACAATGCTGGGTGCTCCTCACAGTGAGTATGCAAGGCGGGCATTATCTCTCCTTTTTACAGATGAGGAAACTGAGGCTCAGAGGACTCCCCATGACTAGTTAGAGTGCAGAAGGTCTGACCCAGATTCCAGTCTCTTTCCACTAGTCCACACTGCCTCCCTCAAGAGATGCAGGGACAGTTCCCTCCCCCTGGTGGAGTGGACAGGAGAAGGGACCTTCTTCGGCAATGGAGGGCCCAGCATTGTGGCAGTAGAGCCAGGCTAGTGGACACGGGCAGGGGAAGCGTCACTCCTCCCTGCCCCACGCCCAGCAAGCCTTCGAGCCCTGGCTTGCTCCCCATCTTTCTTTAATGGGGTGATAATCAACCCATTCTGCTTTGAAGAGTTGTGTGACCTGGGACCACACATAACTTGCAGGGAATGAGGCGAAGTGAAAGCACAGGGCCCCTTTTTTAAAAATTAAGAATTTCAAGATGGCAACATCAGGCTGGGTGCGGTGGCGCACACCTGTAATCCCAGCACTCTGGGAGGCCGAGGCGGGAAGATCGCTTGAGCCCACGAGTTTGAGGTTGCAATGAGCTATGATGACACCATAGCACTCTAGCCAGGGCGACAGAGCAGACTCTGTCTCCAAAAACAAACAAACAAGCAAAGATGTCGACATTGGAGCAGGAAACTAAGCACACGGGGCCCTTCTATTCGGGAGGGCCTGCTCAGCTATACAAGTCACATGTCAGTGAAGTCAGCCTTGTCTGGAGCAATCATAGAAATAGTGAAATAATAATACCTTTCATCTTTCATGTACCTACTTTGTGCTATACTCTGTCCCTCACTTTAAATATTTTATTTCCTTTAACCTTTGTGGGGCTTTTCTTTTCCCCACCCTGTGGGTTTTTATCCCTACAATGAGGAGGTTGAACTAAACTAGTACTTCTTAATTCTAGTTACACATTAGAAGTACCTGGAGTCTTAAAAAAAAAAAACCAAACCCAAGGCTGGCCCCGCCCTCAAAGATTCTAATCACACTGGATTGGGGTGGGGTCTGGGCATGTGAGTGAACTGCCCCCTTGTTCTAAGACTCTGGTTTCTATCTGAAGGTGAGGTTGATGAAAATGTCCTCCTCCTTCTTAGAAAAGGCAGCAAGGTGTCTGGACACTCCGTTCCAGTTCGGTGGGAAGGTTTGAGATCTTGGGTCTGTGAAGTTTTACTGGCAGTGATACAAAGAATATGTGTCCTTGGTGGGCCTGCCTAAGAAGCAGGTCTTCTGGGGACGTTGTTTCTCCTCCACAGCAGCCATTTGCCCAAACGTCTATTCTGCCCAGGGTCTCAGCACTCCAGTGTCACCTGGTGGTCTGTGGGGAAGCCATCCATTTGTGGCAGTATTTCTGGGCACGAAGCGACAACATTGGCTTTCCTGCCCTTTCTGGGAACTTTCAGCTTGTCTAACTTCCTTCGTAGAGCCAGAGCAATGTGTGTAAAGCGGTTATGAAGAAGAGAGCAAAAAGGAAAATAAGGTTTATTGCACGCTTCCTGAGTGCCTGGCATTGCACTGAGCATTCATATTTAATTCTCCAAAACCCTTCTGGGTATTTTTTTTCTTTTAAATCTCCATGTTTACAGCTCAGAAAGCTTAAGTAAGTTGCTGGGCGTCACACAGCTGATTAAGTGATCTTTCTGCTTTCTAGGGGAACAGGGCTGTGGTTCAGAGATGCTGTGGAGCGTGGAGTAGGGTGCAGAATCGGTCAGAGAGGTGACCAGTCATCTCTCCAGCCCCTGCTAGCCCAAGGCCTGGGACCTTCCTGTCTTCCTCAAGCCCCAGCCGAACCACGTCCAAGGGCCAGTATAATCTCAGACCTCTGTGGAACTGCCCCCCCTTTTCTAGCCAGGGGAGCTGAGCCGTGGCGGAAGCCAGTGAGGCATGGAGCGGGCCTGCCTTATCAGGACTGCGCAGAGCCCACAAGCCCCTCGCCTCGGGTCTGGAACACTGGGTCCATTGACTGATGTGGGACCCAAGGACAAAAGGAAGATCCCCTGGGGAGGCAGCCCAGTCTCCTCATGGGAGCCCGTGAGGAGATGAGCTAAAGCAGAGGGGACCCAGAGGGCCGCCGAGCAGGGGTGACACCCCTCCTGAGAACAAGGGCCTTCTCTGAAGCCAGTCACGCTGCAGGAACCAGTGCGCGCCAGCCAGGACTGGAGCAGTCCTCGCCCCCACGGCCATCAGCCTTGGCTCCGCACAGGGAGGGACAGCCTCACTTTGGAGGAAGGAGCTCAGGTTCCCCTCACTGCACTTGCAGGGGCTTGGAGGGGCTCAGGGAAGCTATGAGGCCCTGGGGGAAGGGGTGGGAAGGAATGGGGACCCCAGTCCGGAGGGTGGGCAGGGTTGCAACCTCCCTGATAGAGCCAGAGCTGAGGCCCCACCCCCTAGGAATGCATCCCATACCCTTCAGGAGTGTGAACCTGCAGTTTCACAGCCCTAAGCTGGGCTAAACCAGTGAGGCCTGGACCGGCAGGCAGAAGAAGCATGAGGAAAGATTTCTATCACACCGTGAATTCTGGGGCTGCCAGGTGGCTCGGGAGTGGACGGCTGGAGAATCCATTTTTCTTTCATTCTTCAAAAGCACAGGGTCAGATAGAAAAATGTTTTATAGGATGGAGCTATGATATGGGATGATAGAACAGTCTGGAGATGGATGGTGGTGATGGTTGCACAACAATGTGAATGTGCTTAAAGCCACTGAACTGCATACTTAAAAATTGTTCAAATGGTACAGTTTACGTTATATATATTTTACTGTAATTTTTTAAAAAAAAGATGAAACTGGTTAGCTTAGAATGTTGTTAGGCCAGTTTCATCTGAGGCTGAAGAGAGGTGTCCATGTGCCCCAAGAGCACCCGCAGGCTGTAACCCCAGCTTCTGGGGGAGACATTGTCTTGCCTCTTCCTCTAGGTTCAAAACAACCAGCCCGTGGAGTTAGAGATGGATTCTAAAGAGCCTGATAGTCGTGCCTCTCTTCTCACCCTTTCTGGCCATCCCTAGGTCCGAGACAGGGTTATCTCTCTTCTCCCGGCAATATCTGGGGATGACTATGACGACTGAGCTAGTAAGTCCCCGGCCCAGGAAGCGTTTTTGCCACCCTGCTTTAGGATGGATGAACCATTTTGCAGAATGACAGGTGGTGTATATGGCATTTTCAGTGGAGAATGTGGGCGTCTAGGCTGAGAGAGCCAGGAAATGACCTAGCAGAGAGCATAGTCACAGGGCAGAGTTCCCACAGTGTCCCACGAAGGGGTCCGTGGCAGTGTGCTAGGAGTATAAGATGCCCTGGGACAGAAGAGACTCAGTTCCTGGAGGGCGTATTTACTTAAAAATGTACAGCGGTGGATCACATTATGTTTTTATTAAAAGCACATATAATGTCACTTTGACAGCACATATACTAAAATTGGAATGATACAGAAAATTAACCTAGTCTTTGTACAAGGATAACATGGAAATGTATGAAGTATTCCATATTTTTTTAGCAGAAAAAAATTTAAAAATGAAATTTAAGAAGCAGTCCCATATAGCAACAAAAACCCAAAGCATTTAAGAACAAATTTAACAAAGATGTGCAAGACTTACACACTGAAAACTGCAAAATAGTCCTAAGGAAATTTTTTAAAGATTTAAATACGTGAAGAGAGATACCGTGCTCAATATTGTTAATTCTCCTCATGTTGGTGAGTAAATGTAACACCATCCCAGTCATAATTCCAGCAGGCTTTTTTAAAATAGACATTAACAGTTGGTTCTAAAATGTATGTGGGAATTCAAAGTATCTAGAATATCTAAAACAATCTTGAAAAAGAAATTAGGGATTTACATTTACCTGACTTCAAGACATTTCATAAAACTACAGTAATCGAGCTCGTGTGGTACCATCATAGGAGCAGCAAATAGATCAATGGAATGGGATAAAAGCTAAGAAATAGAATCACACTTACATAGTCACTTGATGTTTGACAGTGATGTTAAAGCAATCCAATGGGGAAAGGAAAGTCTTTTCAATAACTAGAGCTGGAATAACTGAATGTCCATATGGAAAACTACAAACCTCAGCTTCTACCTCACACCATACACAAAAAGTAATTCAAGACATCATAGATATGAACATAAAAACTAAAACAATTAAAGCTTTTGGAAGAAATGTAGGAGACTATCTTTGTGGCTTGAGAGTAGGAAAACGATGGTTATGATACAGAAAGCAATAACCACATGTAAAAAAAACCTGATAAATTAGACTTTATCAATATTAAAAATGTTTGCTTCTCAAAGGCACTGTTAGGAAAATGAATAGGCAAGCTACAGACTGGGAGAAAATATTTGCAAAGCCTATATCTGAAAAGAAATGGTAGCTAGAGTATATGAAGAATTTCTACGACTCAATAAAAAGACAACCCAAATAAAAAAAGTTGGCAAAATATTTGAACAGACACTTCCCAAAAGATATGAGTAAACGGTAGGCATACGAGAAAGTGTCAATAGAAAGTGTCAATTGCGTTAATAATCAGTGCAATGCAAATTAAAACCACAATGAGATACTACTAATACTACATACATACCAGCATGGCTGAAACTTTAATGCCTCACCCATGCCACAGGCTAGTGAGGATGAACCAGAATTCTCATACATTGTTAGTGGCAGTGTAAAAGGATAAATCCACTTTGGGAAAGGTTTGCCAGTATTTTAAAAACTACATCAACCCTATGACCTAGAAACTCTACTCCTATGGTGGTACTGACCTGAGAGAAATGAAAGTACACATCCACACAAAGACTTGAACAAGAATGTTCGTAGCAGTTTTATTCACATTAGGCCCAAATGGGAAACAGCCCATGTGTCCATCAATAGGAAAATGGGAATAGTCACACAATGGAACATTAAAGAACAAGTGACTGACACAGGCAGCAACATAGGTGGCTCTCAAAATCATTATATTGAGTGAAAGAAAACTTACAACAAAAGAATATATTTTGTTTGATTCAACTTATATAAAGTTCTAGAACAGGCAAACGTAACCTATTGTGGAGAACTATTAGAAGCGTGGCTTTGTCTGGGAGGTTGGGGCAGGGACCGACCAGGAAGGGGTGCGAGGCAACTTTCTGGGGTGACGGGACTGTTCCATTGCTGGGTAGAGCTTGGGTCGCACAGGCTTATGCATTTCTCAAAATTTGGCAAAGTTTCACTTAAGATTTTGCATTTCATTGCTTATGGATTTCACCTCAAAAAACTAGACAAATACTGAACTGTAGTTAATGATAGGCATGCTGAAGTAATGGGGTGAAGTGTATTGATGTCAGCAATTGACTCTGAGATGCATAAAAAAACCTCAAATGGATGGCTAGATAGGGGATAAAGCAAATAGAGTAAAATATTAACATCACAGTATGGGTGATGGGCATAGGGATTTTAACTGTAAAAATCATTGTTTGAAAAATTTTTTTTTTTTTCTTTTTGAGCCAAAGTCTCACTTTGTTACCCAGGCTAGAGTGAGTGCCGTGGCGTCAGCCTAGCTCACAGCAACCTCAATCTCCTGGGCTCAAGCAATCCTTCTGCCTCAGCCTCCCGAGTAGCTGGGACTACAGGCATGCACCACCATGCCCGGCTAATTTTTTGTATATATATTTTTAGTTGGTCAATTAGTTTCTTTCTATTTTTAGTAGAGACAGGGTCTCGCTCTTGCTCAGGCTGGTTTCAAACACCTGACCTTGAGCGATTCACCCGCCTCGACCTCCTAGAGTTCTATGATTACAGGCGTGAGCCACTGCACCCGGCCTTGTTTGAAAATTTTCATTACAAAATGTTGAGAAAAGACATCTGGCTTTATGATGAAGTAGCATGTAAAATTTATGTGAATTTTTATGGTAGAACAGGAGTGTTCCAGAAGACCCTTGAATAAATTCCCTTTACTAGCCTATAGCATGTCCGCCCTGCACCGCTTACCTATAATTACTGATTTTTTTCCTTCCTTTCTCTTCGGAAACAAAAGGATAGCAAATTGTGCCTGATGTCCCTGTTGTTTCTCTCTCTCTCTCTCTCTCTCTCTCTCTCTCTCTCTCTCTGACCAGAAATTCTGCTTCTTTGCTATTTTAATTTGCCTGTTGCAGACTCAAGAGAGCTGCCCACTGTGCTTGTCTGAAAGAAGTAACCGAGTTTTGGTTGGCTGTTTGGATGTCACTAAGGCCCCTGGTTTCTGCCCAGGGGGAAGGAATAAAATAGGTCAGGCCATCTCTCCCCTTCGAAGCAACTGCCTTAATATTAGAGCCCAACTTTGTGGCTCAGGGTTGAAGACACACAACATTCTCCGCCAGACTCTTCAGACATTTGAAAAACATTATTGTATCAGTAGAAGCTGAAAAAACGAGGGTGGTTAATGTGTGAATGCTCTTGAGCACTGTCTCAAGCAGAGAATAAAGGTGACAAAAGAAAACCCCTGTGCCTGGGGTCTGCCTCTTGGCATACTAACTCTTCTGGCTCATTGTTTACTACTATAAAGAACCAAAATACTGCCTACAGGGGGTTGTTCCTGAATCCAGCAAGGATTTAAAACAAAATGAACTTCAAAGAAATACCTCGAAGAAGATAGTAGACTGCTTAGGGCATGCCCTTCAACCTCCAAGAGTTCTTCTAGGTGTACTGTGTACTGTATTAGTTTCTTAGGCTGCCTCAGTGAAGTCCCCAAGACTAGGTGCCTCAAAACAACAGCAGTTTATCCTCTCACTGTTCTGGACGCTAGACGTGTGAGATCAAAGTGCGGGTAGGGCTGCATTCCCCAATGGCTCTAGGAGAGAAGCTTCCCTTGCCTCTTCTAGCTGCTGGTGTTTGCCAGCAGTCCTTGGCACTCCTTGGGTTATAGATGCATCATCCAGGCACATGGCCAGCTTTCCCCCGTGTGTCTTCACACCTTAATCCCTCTGTGCATGTCTCTGCACCAAAATTCTCCCCTTCCCACACCCCCTTTTTTTTTTCCTTTGAGACAGGGTCTCAATCTGTTGCCCAAGCTAGAGTGCAGTGGCGTCATCATAGTTCACTGCAGCCTCAAACTCCTGGGCTCAAGTGATCCTCCCATCACAGCCTCTGGAGTAGCTGGGGCTATGGGCATGCACACCACACCTGGATAATGTTTTTCTACTTTCTGTGGAGACCGGGTCTTGCTCTTGCTCAGGCTGGTCTCAAACTCCTGGCCTTGAGCAATCCTCTGGTCTCAGCCTCCCAGAGTGCTAGGATTACAGGCATGAGCCACTGTGCCCTGGCCTCAAATTTCCACTCTTATGAGGACACCAGTCCTATCGGATTAGGGACTACTCTAATGGCCTAATTTTAACTTGATTACCTGTGTAAAGACCCTGTTTCCAAATAAGGTGTCATTCACAGGTACTGGGCATTGGGACTTTAGCTTTTTGGAGAAAGACACAATCCAACCCATAATAGGTTCTTGGGAAATAAAGGTTCGAAGACTGCTACATTAGTTATCTATTTAATTTTTGCGGTAACTGTCATGAGGTAGACTGTGGTGTTGTTTTTAACAACTGAGGAAACGAAGGCCCAGAAAGGCATTACATGAGTTGGTCATGGTGGCCATAGGGGACACTATTGTCACGCTGCCCAGTATTCAATGTCTTTCTTTTAGTGAGAGCACCCTCATTTTCCTCAGGGGAACCACTCCTGCCTCTTTCTCAACTCAGGTTGTTTGGGTGGACTCCATCCTCCGGGCCACCTGATTGGTTCTGGAGTGTGTCCCCATGCTAGCCAGCCCAATGGGACTCATTGTTCTACACTGGTATCATCCAGAGAGAAATGGACGGAAAGAGAGGTTCTGATGACCCTGTGGGGGTTTGCGGGGAATCCCCTGGAAAGAGACGTGAAGAAAGGTGCTTCTAGAGAAAGATGGTTCCTGTTCATAGGGTCCTTTCTATAAGCTGCCTGGGTGTCCTCCCAGCACAGCGGCTGAGTTCTAAGAGTGACAGTTACAAAAGGGGGGGAATGGAAGCTGCTCGTTTCTTAGAGCCTAAGCCCAGAAACTAGCAGCGTGTCACTCCTGCTGTAGCTCCTGATCAAGCAGTCCCAGATTCTGCCAACATTCAAGAGGAAGTGACATACACTCCCCCTCCTAAGAATAGCGTGTCAAAGAATTTGCAGCCATCTGTAATACGCCACAGAATGCAAGTAAGAATGACGTCATTATTTGGAGTCTGCTCTAATTTATTTTTTCAAATGTAATTTGCAAGAGTTGGTAAACTGACTTCCTTTTTTGAACAGGGAGGGTTTGAATCTTTAGCACAAAACTGAAAAAATTTGGGGCATATTTAACACCTTTTTTAAAACTGCTCTTTAAACAGAAAAGTCTGCTATTCTAATATTAAAGACTTTTGATTCGTGTGGGAATTGGTCACACATTCAAATTTTCATGTCATCCCATGAGAGGTGACAGACTACTCACTTGGCCTTATGCCCCCCAATTCCAGAAGGGGCTGAATGTTGGCAGCTATGTTAAGAAAATATGGTCAGTGCCTGTGAAGTCAAAACTAGTCACGATGCTAAGATTGCTTAGCTTTTTTCCCATTCACAAGTACAGTTGATTTTGCAAGTAATTAAATGACTAGTACAAAATATGCAGAAACATAAGCTAGATGTCATTAATGAGGGATGTGTTGGTTTTGATATTTGTCTAATGTAATTATCTGTAATTTGCCTAACAACCTGGCTAAACTAGCACATTAAACTATGTTCATATGAATTAAAAATAAAAAATATAATTTGCGGTTTTTTTATATTTGAAAAACAATAAATATAATCATGATCATAGCAAAATAAGAGCTAATAAATATTTTCTCATTTAATCTTCACAACAACCTTTTATAGGTGTGAAACTGAAGCTCAGCAAGGTCACATAACTTGCTCAAGGTCATTCAATAGTAAGTGGTGGATTTGAAGTCAACTTTGCATAAAAAATTACTCATGCTTCACCGGAAAATTATCCCAGACTCATCAGTGCAGAAAACACTTTGGCTGAGAACCATGACTCAGGGAGTTTACCGTCTAGCAGGGGAACAGACACACACATAACTGATCGTAATACTATACAAAGGGGATTGGGGTGAGTGCTTTAATGAAGGACAAAGAGTACGCAGTGAGGCCTTAGTGGCGGGTGGCATTTGAGCAGAGCCTTGAAGGGTAGATGGGACACAGGATTTTGTAGGTGGCATTGCGGGGAGAGTGTTCCAAGCGGAAGGAACAGCATGGACAGAAGCCAGGAGGTGGGAGGCCGAGTTGGGCCGAGGCCTTCGTGTGGGGGCGCAGTGGGAGACAGGGTGGGGCGGCCAGGGCGTGGGTGTACCACAGCCCTCTGCTGCCAAGCTGAGGAGTCTGGGCTTTATTTTTATTCTCTGCAGGCTGGAGAGCCAGAGACGATTTTGGACAGAAGAGCGAACTGAAATAATTGCATTTTGGTGTCTACTGGAAGGGAAACATTGTAGAAGGAGAAGAAAAAGGAAAAGGCCACAGACCCCAAAGGAGCAGCCTTTGCGGGACAAATATGTCAGCATTCCCCAAGTGGCAGCAGCAGCAGAAGGTGACTTAAGCCCCAAAGCCCGGCACTCTCTGCAGCAGGCACCTGTGCAGAGGGAGACTTTGGCTTGGAACTGATGGAGGGTGGGAGGGAGAAGGGTTCTATCCCAGAGCCTGGGGAAGCAGAGGGGACAGAGCTGGGGTGGGGTCTGTGGAGCCAGTGCTGGGAGCCCAGCGTCAGAGCATCTGGCCCAGGGGAGCCTCCCGGGGAATTGCTGGCACCACTCGGCCCCGGGACATTGACTTTTACTACCAGGTTGGGTGCTGCTCTTGCCAGAACCGGCAGGGGTTGGGTGGGGCAGGATTGGCCGGGACAAGGCTCACGTCAACGACAAAGATGATTTGACTCAGTGGAGGGCCGGTGCCCTGGGCAGCCCACCCAACCCTGTGATTACTGCGGGAGCTGTGAGCAGTGCAGTAGTGTGGTTAGACATGTTCCATTGAAAGATGACAGGGAACTCTGCACCAGACAGAATTGACGACCAGGTACACGTTGCCCCTGCAGGCATCTACGGGCCTGCTGTCCTCTGGTCTGAGCATCTCTGAACTCGTGGGTGTGGTCTTATTTCCTTACTAGTTATGTGTAGTCATTGAGTGTCCGTGTGTGTTTATCCTGATTTTTTTCATTAAAAAAATGTTTTTTTACTGAAAGGAAATACTTGCTTATCGCAGAAAATATGGATAAGTAAATTGAAGCAATTAAAATAATCACCCAGAGATAAGCTCTGTGAAGCCTGTGATATAGTTCCTGATGATGTTTATTTTTCAGTGGGTATATACCCGGTTTAAAAAATTAGATTATAATCTGTATGCTGTTCTGTAACCTGCCTTTTCTACTTGCTAGTGTATCACAGAGATCTTTCCGTGCCATGAAATGCAAATACACGTAATCATTTTCACCAGCTGCTTAGTACCCCGATAAGATTGATGTGCACCAAGTTGTTTAACTAATCCCCACTTTGTGGACATTTAGGTTCTGAAAATATTTTGCTATTCTCTCCTTCTATTCTCTCTTTCTTGCTCCCTATCTGTGGCCAAATTCTTAGAAGTGAACTTGTTGTTTCAGATGGCATCGACTATTTTAAAGTCTTCTGGACTTTTTTGCTACATGTAATGGGCATCTGATGTGTGTATCTGCTCGGCATTTTTTCCCTCTTCTCAAAGAACACTTTGCTTTTCCTTTAGGGAGCCACATCTTCCCCACCCTCTGTGGTCCTGGTGGGCTGACAGTCACAATGCACCTCTTCTCTATAGGGTTGGACACGTGACTCGAGCTAGCCAGAGTACTCTGTTCCCCTGGCCACAGTGCTTGGTTCAGGGATGGGCATCTGATCCAGGAAGAGTTCACCAGAGACTAGATAGAAAGATTCTGTGAGAGATGGGGTCTTTCTGTTCCTTTTGGATTGGAAGCCATGCAGATACAGGCTTGAGGCTATCAGAGGCCATCTCCCCTGCCATGTAGATAGAGTTTGGTGAGAACGAAGCCAGCACACTCAGGGAAACAGAGTCAAGGACCTCACCCAAGCCCCTGGCTCCATCTATGCCTGAAGCCATCCCTCCCTAGGTCTTCCCAGTCAATTGAGTCAAATGCCCTTTTTGTTTTAAGCTAGTTTCATTTGGGTTGCTGTCTTGTGTGAGTGAAGGAATCCTGAATGATACACTATGCTGTCTTCCTGAAAGGTGGTACAAATTCACACTCCCAATGACATTGGATGAGGAAGCTGATTTCCAAGGCCCATCTGGATGATGGGTGTCCATTATACTATTCACTCCATTTATCTGTGTTTGAAGTTTTTCATAATAAAAAGTAAAAAAATATATAAATAATATTTGCTCAAACATTAAAAGGAGATATGGAGATATCATATAAAGAAATCCATATTTCTAGCTTTTCTGGAAAAATCCGAGGATCTGGCTGCTGGGCCCACGTTTCCTTATGGAAATACCTGGCACTGAGCAGTGGTCCCAGCATGCCGTTCCCTCTGACAGCTTCACCACTAATTTACCTGCTTGGCCTTTGAAAGCATTTCAGTTTGCCTAAAAAGGCTCAATCAAACATAAAAGCAACAGTTAAGCCATTGCCTCCAGGATACACAGAGAATGGAGGTCCCTGGTGAGGGGAGGTACCAGCCTCATGCCAAGCACTCCCGGGGCAGAGTGAGAACCTGAGGAGCTATGGGGTGGCTTGTGTCCAGGTAGCAGCCCAGCGCCCAGAGGCAGTGTGGGTGGCTCTGGGTGTGTCTTTACGTGATTTTAAGTTGCTGATTGTATGTGGATGTTTATCATTATTCTTGGCTGCCCACAAACACTCTTCTTTTGGGGGTTTGAGTCTGTGCCTCCCAGAGGTAGAAACCAGAAGCTTACTTTCCCAGCTTCCTTTGCAGCTAGGGCACAGACGTGTGACCTGGTTTCCACCAATCAGATGCAACCTTAGAGCCTACGATTTGGGAAGTCAGTGTCATCTTGACAGGGAGGTGGCAGAAGCACCCAGTTTCCAGAGGCAGCGGTGGCAGGGCTGCGTGGTAGCATCTGGAATCCTGCATCAGCCACATGAGGGGCAGCCTGAGTCCCGCTCAGTGGAGGCAGCAGGGATGTCTCCTCGTAGCAGCTCTACATTTGTCACAGCTGTCAAGCTGTCCTCCTGCCCCGGAGAGGCATGAAAAAGCCTTTTCTGCTTAACTCACCAGAGCGGGTTCTATTGTTTGCAGCCAAGAACTCCGAGTGGTTTGCCACTTAATGTCTCTAGGCCTGCTACCGTGAAGAGGGAAGGACATAACATGGTCTGGAAACCAAGCTCTCCATTTCCCTGAAGCAGGTCATTTTGGGAGTCCGCCCCCACTGAGATGTGGGAGGTGACAGCAACGAAGGTGCTGAGTGAGGGCGCCCCTGTCCTGCTGGTGAAATCTGCAAAGAGAGCATTGTCCTGTCTGCCCTGCATTAACTTCATGTTTCTTGGCAAGGAAGAGTCAGTCAGTCTCACTAATCAGGGCAAATGAGAACTGAACTGAATCCAAGCCAGCCCAGCAGATTGTCCTTGAGTCCTTCTGGGGACTTGAAGAATCGCCTATGATGAATACTTCTTTCACGATGCTCCAGAACTCGGTGGATGATGTCACGCTCGGCTCAGGACTCCCTGATCCTTTGATCCCCAAGATTACCAGAGACCAAGTGCAGTGGATATGGGGGTGGGGAGGAAGAGAGAGAGAGGGAAAGAAAAGAAAAGCACACTCATAAATTCTGATGTTGAGAAAGAGTACATAGAGTTATCTAGCTTCGTTAGCCGCATGATCTATAGCAGCCGTGTCTCAACAATGCTCTCTGACTCAACTCTACAGGTACTAACTGGGATGAAACGTGTCCACCTCCTGAGCCCCCTCCATCAGCCCAGGGGCCAGTCACGGCCACAGGGAGTGGGAGGAGGAAGACCACCACTGCCTTGACCCCACTGCGTCGCCAGCTCACCCAGGCCAACCTCCTTCTTAACCATCTGCGTCTCCTCTCCTTCCTGCCCGCCTCTGGGACTTGAACCCGGAACTTAACCCACCCAGGCTCTTGTGGAGACAGTCCAGCAACCAGCCGGACTGGGACTTGGGAGGAGTCACGGGTGAGCTGCATTGCAGATGGTAACAACAGTTACAGCAACATTTAGAGAGCGCCTGCTCTGTGCCCAGTGCTGTCCTGGGAACGGCACGCATATGGCATTAACATTTCATTTTCACAATAACTCCAGGAGTAAGTTCCCTCCACCCTCCTACTTGTTTGGAATTTGTATGCTTTATATCTGATATTTCAGTGGTTACCCTAGTTTTTTCCTTTTTTTTTTATTATTGTAAAATATATATAACATAAAATTTACCATTTTAACCATTTTTCGAGTGGATAATTCTGCAGTGTTAAGTGCACTCACATTTTTGTGCAATTGCTCCATTCGAATGAAGTAGAGAGGTCAAGTGACTTGCCCGAATTCGTACTATCTCATTCACGTGTTCCCTACCGTCTGATTACTCATAAGGGCAAGAAGCAAAGTGGAAAGTGAGTTTGTAGAATTGTCCCCTAATTCTACGGGGGGGTTTTCACTCTGAGAAGGTCTGCAAGTTGGAGACATTTCTCTGGGCTTTCTGGGAACACACGAGGGGTCTATTCTTACATCCTCAAGGGCTTTCAATGGCTCTGCAGGTACTTAGGCCCCTGGACAAGCAGCCACAGAGGCTAAAGGAACCTGGTGTCTTTGGTGAGACTGCCTGGCTCTCCCCCGACCAGGTGTGCAGCTCACCTGACCTCCTCGAGACCCGGCGTGTTTATCTGCCAGTTCGGGAGGAGACGACTGCTCAGCTCGTGCAGCTGCTGTGAGGCTGAGATCAGACACGCAGAGCACCCACGCAGAGTAATGTTCATTGTAGTTATTAGCTGTGCCGTGTCTTCCCTGTGGTCCATTACCCACGCGGCACAGTTAGATTCCGTGTAACGGGGGCAGGGCAGATAGAAAGCCCCTGCGCTGCCTAGCTCTGCTCCTCCCAGGAGGACACGGTCAAGCCTCTGAAGGTCACGGGGAGGCAGAGCTCAGCAGACAGCACTAACTTCGAACAAACACTCGAGGGATATTAGCCGCCTGTTAGGTGCACAAAAGACAAGTTAAAGCGTGAAAAAGAAACAAACCAGTGAGGGGGCTTGTGACAGCCCCACCTTCACCAAGGACAAGAAACTGCAGGGTTGGAGAGTGGAGAAGATGCTGTTCCCACCTGGGGACAACCAAAAGGGAAAAAACAACCAACTGGCTGGGTTTAAGTCTTCCTTCAGCTGCAGGCCTCAGTGCTGAGGCTAGCGCCTCGCATGACTCACCCCTAGTCCTTTCCAGAGTCTCATTTTTATTATTTATTTATTTAGAGATAGAGTCTCACTCTGTTGCCCATGCTGGAGTGCTGTGGTGTCACTCTAGCTCACAGCAACCTCAAATTCCTGGGCTCAAGCCATCCTCCTGCCTCAGCCTCCCCAATAGCTGGGACTACAGGCACATGTCACCATGCTCAGCTAATTTTTTCTATTTTTAGTCATCTGGCTAATTTTTCTATCTTTAACAGAGATGGGGTCCCACTCTTGCTCAGACTGGTCTCAAATTCCTGAGCTCAAGTGATCCTCCCTCCTTGGCCTCCCAGAGTGCTAGGATTATAGGAATGAGGCACCTCTCCCAGCCCCTATTTTAACCTTTCTTTTTTTGAGTCAGAGTCTCACTCTGTTGCCCAGACTAGAGTGCCGTTGCATCAGCCTAGCTCACAGCAACCTCAAACTCCTGGGCTCAAGCGATCCTCCTGCCTCAGACTCCCGAGTAGTTGAGGCATGTGGTACAGGCATGTGCCACCATGCCTGGCTAATTTATATATATATATATATATATATATATATACACTTTTAGTTGTCCAGCTAATTTCTATTTTTTTTAGTAGAGACGAGGTCTCACTCTTGCTCAGGCCAGTCTCAAACTCCTAAGCTCAAATGATCTGCCTGCCTCAGACTCCCAGAGTGCTAGGCTTATAGGCGAGAGCCAATGCACCCAGCCATAACCATTTTTTAAGTGGACAATTCAATAGTGTTAAGTATACTCACATTGTTGTGCAATTGCACCACTATCCATTTCCGGAACTTTTCATCATCCCAAACTGAAACTCAGTACCCAGGAAAAAATAACTCCCCTTTCCTACCACCTGGTAATCACCATTCTACTTTCTGTTCCTAGCTTTTTCTTTAACATGCGTACCTAGCATAATGAAGTCAAAAGTCAATATCTGTACATTCCTCCCAATAAGACGGGAACCTCAGAATCCTTGAATTTCCATCACGCTCTCCTAATTTATGTGCTGTTCTCATGCACTGTTTGAGCCTGTTCCTCATGTCATACACACAGGTTTCAAAGTATTCAATATTTTTGTCACGTCAACATATGCTTTGTTTTAGCTATATATTTGCCAACACCTTTGCTCACCATTTTTTTTTTTTTTTTGTATCTCTGTTCTTCCATCTAGGATACCTCAAGTATATTCTTTAAATTTTCTCTATTCCAAGATAAGGGGATTTCCAGTATATATATGTGTGTATGTATGTGTGTGTGTGTGTATATATATATATATACATACACACATATATATACACATATATATTCTTTAATGATGATTTTTTTTCTTTAATGATGATGGTAGCAAACTCTGTTTTTGTCTGTCTGAAACTGAGTTTATTTTGCCATTCTTCTTGAAAGATAGTTTCACTGGGTATAGAATTATTGGTTGACAGTCATTTTCTCTTAGAGTATCTAAGCTTTTATTCCATCCCCTTCTGGTTTCAGTTGTTGCTGTTGAGAAATTAGCCATCAGTCTAATTGCCATTTCTTTGTAGGTTACCTGTGTTTTCTCTCCAGCTGCTTTTTGGATTCTCTCTCTGACTCCTGTGTGTGTGTTGTAGTTTTGCTGTGCAGTTCCTAGGTTTGGATTTCCTTTTATTTATCCTACATACAATTTATTGGGCTTCCTGGATCTGAGGATTAGTGTCTTTCAGCAGTTCTAGAAAATGCTCAGCCATTATCTCTGCATATTACTCTTCCCTATTCCTTCCTTTATTTTCTTTTAGAACTATTATTTTATATATTTGAGACTCATCACTCTATCCTTCAATGTTTCTCAGTCTCTTCTTAATATATTCTATCTCATTGTCTTGTTAGGCTGTATTCTTTATATTTTCTTCAGTTCTATTTTCCAGTTCACTAATTCTTTCTTCTAATAGTAGAAGAAATAAAAAGAATTTATTTGAAGTAAGGGTTGGCAAATTACAGCCTGGGGCTAAATTTGGCTCATGGCCTGTTTTTGGATGGTCCTTAAGCTAATAATGTTTTTTAAATTTTTAAAGGTTTATAAAGAAAATAGGCCAGGTACGGTGGCTGACGCCTATAATCCTAGCACTCTGGGAGGCTAAGGTGGGAGAATTGCTTGGGTTCAGGAGTTTGAGGCCAGCCTGAGCAAGAGCAAGACCCCGTCTCTAATAAAAATAGAAAAACCAGCCAGGCGTGGTGGTGCACGCCTGTAGTCCCAGCAACTGGGGAGGCTGAGGCAGGAGGATCACTTGAGCCCAGGAGTTTGAGGTTGCCGTGAGCTATGATGACACCACTGCACTCTAGCCAGGGTGACAGAGCAAGACTCTAAAAAAAAAGAAAGAAAGAAAGAAAATAAGTAATATGTGACATTACCTGAGTTATTCATTGTCTGGCCTTTTATAGAAAAGATTTGCCAACCTGTAATTTAAACCATTCACTGTTGAAAAAAATTTTTTTCAATTATGGGAAATTTCAAACATACAATATATAGGAAAGAACTGTATAAAAAAATACATTCTTGAGGCCTAAATTCAAACATTTTAACATTCTGCCATATTTGTTTCATTTACATATAGTTTTGCTGAACCATCTTAAAATAAACAGTATATATCATGATACTTTGCTATTAAATGCTTCTGCACTTGTCACTTTTAGAAAAAGACATTTTCCTAAATAACCCACTATTATCATACCTAATTAAATTAACAATAAATCCTTAATACAGTCTAATATCCAGTATATTTAAATTTTTTCAGTTGTCTCAAAAATACCATTTATAGTTAGATTTTCAAACAAGGATCAAGTCAAAGACCACACACTGCATTTGGTTGTTTTATCTCTTAAATATCTTGTAACATAGGATTATCCTTCATCTCCTCCCCCAACCCCACCCCCGTTTTTTTTGACATTGACTTTTGATGAAACTAGGAGAGTGGGTGATCTTGTTGTATGTCTACATTCTGGATTTGCCTGCTTCCTCATAGTCATCCACTGTATTTTTTATTTCAATTGTTATTTTTATGTGTGACAATTGATTTAGTTCTTTTTCAAATCTGTTTGATTTCTCTTTCCAGTGGTCTACAGAGTGATGAAAATACTAAATAATGATTATCGTGCATCTCTTCCCAACTCTATGTTCAGTGATGTCAGATTGGTAGCTTGAAATCAACCATGGTGAGAGAATTCACAGGATGGAAATCAACAGATGCTACAAATCAAGGCTTCGTTTATTGTTTTATTGATTGTCTAGGCTTAAAGTGATGGAAAAAATGTTAATAATTCAAATTAAATTTAAAGTTGTATCTATAGCCATTACACTGTGAATAGCACAAAAAATATAGGAAACATGCTTCTAGTATTTGAAAATTATCTGATTCAGCAAAGAAGCAACTAACATTATTGACTAATAAATGAAGTTCCAATATATGTCTTTGTTGTTCCATTTCATCTTCCTTCTTAACATAAGAGTATCAGCCAACATTTATGTTAGATCTATAGTGAATTGCTATAACGGGTTGGCTACAGATGCAAGAGTTTGGCAAAAATCAACAAAAGTGTTTTGTAAGAATCAATTATCTGTATGAAATTTACAATAAAGAGTATGTGTATTTTATTATTATTTGCAAATAATGTGCTATATATCCTTTATATCAGTAAAATTTATTAAATATATGTGTATATGTGCATCTTCTTTTCCCTCCACAGCACAGAGTGGACCCTAAAACTTAGCTCCTGACCTCCCACGAGCACAGCTATCAAAGTGCAAACTCAAGGCCTCCAGTATTGAGCAAAAGCCCCCCGAATACTAGCCAGCTTTGGGGCTCCTTAACCCCCCGTTTAGGGGTCTGTGGATTACTCACTTTTCTGTCAGTTCAGTGATACACTTAAAAAGATGTTTAATATTTTATTTTATTTTGAGACAGAGTCTCCCTTTGTTGCCCAGGCTAGAGAGAGTGCCGTGGCGTCAGCCTGGCTCACAGCAACCTCAAACACCTGGGTTCAAGCAATCCTCCTGTCTCAGCCTCCCAAGTAGCTGGGACTACAGGCATGCACCACCATGCCCAGCTAATTTTTCTATATATATTAGTTGGCCAGTTCATTTCTTTCTATTTATAGTAGAGACGGGGTCTCACTCTTGCTCAGGCTGATTTTGAACTCCTGACCTCGAGCAATCCACCGGCCTCAGCCCCCCAGAGTGCTGGGATTACAGGCGTGAACCACCGCGCCTGGCCAAGATATTTAATATTTTACTCAGCATTTAGTTTTTCCAATCGGAAGGATCATTCAGACTCCTGTTTTCCATTCATTCGCAGCTAAGAGGGTGTGGCCAAACTTTAGGGGGAGGAGATTTGTTTATTAATTATACCTTTGCACTGCACAAGAATGAAGATTCAGCCATGACAGTACACGCAGCAAATTAGTGGACAGTACCTCATTGTTGTTCCATTTCCTATTTCCTCATGAAACGTGTTGAATTTCAGGTGTAGGGTTTTGGTTGGCTCCATTGTTCTGAGCTTGTTGTATTGTGCTTTCGTTTTGTGAATGCTGCAGGTAGCTTTGGCTTAGGTGTAAATGATCATTATCATTATTATTATTTTGGTTCTTCCCAGTCCTGCTCAATTTGGGCAGAGCAGCGTTTCCACTCATGCGAATTGACATTGCTGGCTGACTTGTAAGCAGCTGGGCCATCTTAGTCTGCTCGTGCTGCCATACAAAATACCACAGGCTGGGTGACTGGGTGGCTCAAACAACAGCAATTTATTTCTCATATTTCTAGAAGCTACAAGTCCAAGGCCAAGTTGTCAGCCAATTTAATCCTGGTGGGGGCTCTCTTCCTGGCTTGCAGACGGCTTCCTTCTCACGGTGGCTCACACAACAGAGTGAGTAAGTTCTCTGCTGTCTCTTCTTACAAGGACACTGACCCTATTGGATCAGGTCTTCACCTATATGGCCTTATCGAAACTTAATTACTTCCTGACTCCAAATACAGACACTCTAGGGCTTCAGCACATAAATTTAAGGGACACACAACTCAGTCCATAGCAGGCTTTCTGAATAGGAGGCCCAGTATGATTTCTACTGTCAGACAGACCCAAGTTCAAAGCCCAGCTCTGCCACTTACTAACTTTGTAAAATACTTAATCTTTCTGATCCTCGGTTTCCCATTCTGAAAATTATTTATTAAGACAGTAAGTTCTACTTCAGAGAGTGACTGTAATTATTAAATTAGAAAGTGTATAGATAGCAGCCAGCATAACGCCCAGCATACCGTAGGAGCTCCATACATAGCTGCCTAGATGATGCTTCTCAAAGTGTGGTCCACGGACCGGCAACATCAGCATCACCTGAGGTCGTGATTGAACTCCAGAATGTCCGACCCCTCCCCAGACCTGCCAAATCGCGATCTGCATTTTAGCAATCCCAGTGACTGGAACACACATTGAAGTTTGAAAACCACTGAAGTAAATGGTATGACTTGGCCCAGTTTGCCCAAATCAGGGGGATGCAGGAAGCAGCCAGGGGCAGGCGATGGTGCGGTTTCATTCGGCCCAGCTCATCCCTGAGCAATGCCAGAATGGAAGAAGAGAAGGGAGTCGAAGCCTCGGGAACTGGGGCCACTGAGAGCGGACCCCAGCCAGGCAAAGCTCCCCAGCCATCCCATCACGTTGTCCGTAGGGGCAACTGGGCCCCGTCCCAGCTGGTGCTGCTAGCTGAGGGGTTGACTGGTGGGTTGGGCCAGTGGTCAGCGGTGGTTTATAGATGGCTAGTGTTTGGCCAGTTTCTCTTTCCTGCCTCGTCTGAACTACTGGTTGTTGGGAGAACCAGCCATTTGCCTCGTCTCCGGGCCTTTCCACCTGATGCTTTCTCCCCCTCCCTTTTCTCCTGGCTCATTCCTACTCCCTCAGCACCGGCTGCAGCCTGCTTCCCCTGGGAGGCTGTCCCCTCCCCTCCTTAGCTGCTCCTGTCCGCGCCTGTGCTTACTTGGTGCGCACTGTCACTTAGCTCGCCACTTTGCGGAGGCCTGTCTGCCTCCCGGCAGCTCCTTGAAAATGTCTGGACAGGCAGGAATTAGGAGGGTGGCTTAGGATCCAACGCCGCTCTGCCACCTACCAGCTCTGTGACTGCCAGCAAGTCTCTGAATTTCTAGGAACTTGACTTTCCCCGTTGGTAAAGTGGGGGCATGGTTCTTCTGAGAATTAAATAAGATACAGGATGTACGACATGCAGGACTTTGCAGTCACACCCAGGTGTGCAAGAAACCTCACGATTCCTAAGTTTCTTTAAACCAGATTAAATCTGACTCCAGTGGGCTGGGGAGAAATTCCATCTCAATCCTTCCTTCCTTCTCTCGCTCTCTGCTCACACAGTACTATTGGAAACTTTCACGATGTGCAGAGAATGGGAGAAGGGCGAGATCTGGAGTCCCACCCTGGACATCAGAGATTTGCGCGCTGGAGTACGTAGGCTAGTGTCGTGGTTAACAGGGAGGGCTCTGGGGTCAGTCCCACCTTTACCACACACCAGCTGTGTGGCCACGGGAAATGTGCTTGCCCTCTCTGACCCTCAGTTTTTCCATTCTTAACCTGGGGATGATGATAGTACCAACCCCACAGGAGGACTACCAACCCCACGGAGGACTTCCACTGTGGATTCCAGAGAGAATCCACAGAAAGCTTTTAGCACAGAGCGAATGTTAAGCAGGTAGCACCCTCATGATGTTCAGGGAATGGGAGAAGGGCGAGATCTGGAGTCTTTCTCACAACTCCATGTATCTACCCCTCCCTACTTAGCACGTAGGGAGAAACACACATATGTGTACTTTACAGACACACATATGTTCAACAAAGACACCGAGCTCCCACCAAGGTCTGCAAGGGCCACCTGACTATTCCTTGCACCCGAGGCTTCTCTGGTGGAACCAGAGCCTAGGTGCCGTGGTCTGCATGTGTTTGTCTCTCCAAAATGCATATGTTGAATTCCTGACCCCCAATGTGATGGTATCAGGAGGCGGGGCATTTGGGAGGTGATTAGATCACGAGGGCGGAGCCATCAGGAGTGGGATTGGCTCCCTTATCAGAGAGGCCCGAGGGAGCTGAGTTACCCCTTCCACTGGCGAGGATGCAGCAAGAAGGTGCCATGTATAAGAGAGTAGACTCCCACCAGACAGTGAATCTGCCAGTGCTTTGATCTTGGACTTCCCAGCCTCCAGAACTGTGAGAAATAAATGTCTGTTGTTTACAAGCCGTCCAGCCTACGGTATTTTTGTTACAGCAGCCCAAACGGAGCAAGACGCCAGGTGAAGCTCGGGCCTGGAGGACCACTGGTGGAGTCGGGGCCTTGGAGACTTGTGCTTTTGGAAGCCCCGTCTTATGTTATATAGAACACATTAAAATGATCTCAACATTTCACATTAAATATAAAGTTGGCATAAAATAATTTGAAATTATTTGGGGACATTTCTTCTTCTTCTTTTTGCTACAAAAACATACTTTTCAGTTTTGTTACGACATTTTTTGTATGTGAAATAAAGAGACAAGGAGTAATAGAAATCTGTGGGATTCACCACCCAGCTTGAGAAGTAAAATGTTACCCAGATGGTTGAAACATCCTGCGTGCCCTGACCCACTCCTCTGACTACAGAGGTGACTATCACCCTAAATTGGGAGGATACTGTTCCCCTTCATTTCCGTAAGCTTTGTATATATTTCTTAAGCAGATCTAAAATTTTTGCATTTTTCAACTCTCTCACGATGATCTACTAAAATAATTTTTGTAATTTTGCATTTGAAGTTATTTGGTTACAAGTTACACAAATTATGGTTGTTCTGATTTTTTTTTTCTTTTTTTGAGACAGAGTCTCACTTTATTGCCCAGGCTGGAGTGAGTGCCATGGCGTCAGCCTAGCTCACAGCAACCTCAAACTCCTGGGCTCAAGCAATCCTGCTGCCTCAGCCTCCCAAGTAGCTGGGACTACAGGCATGCGCCACCATGCCCGGCTAATTTTTTTTCTATATATATTAGTTGGCCAATTAATTTCTTTCTATTTATAGTAGAGATGGGGTCTCGCTCTTGCTCAGGCTGGTCTCGAACTCCTGAGCTCAAAGGATCCGCCCACCTCGGCCTCCCAGAGAGCTAGGATTACAGGTTGTTCTGATTTCTTAGTCATCGTCACTAACTTAAATTCTTGAACAATGAGAAAAATCGAACCTATAAATTCATTTTAAACGTTATTAAATGTTTCTGACTACATTTGCTCGAGTTGAAATAATAGTATGTTTTGTGGCCATTTGATAAAATGGTCACTAATTTTGATTTCTCAGTTTTCCTTTCGTATATTGAGGCTACTAATTTTTTTTCTCAAGTTTCTGTGGGTAGGAAAACCTCCCAGGCCCTAGCGCTGCGTCTAGCGTCGCTGAGGGGTACAGCAGACCCTGGTCTGTGGCCAATGGAGCAAGAGCAATAATGACAGCCGCTGCCAAATAAAGCGCCGTTTTGCAGCACTGCCCAAGCAGGCCCCTGTCCTAAGCATCTCAGATCCATTAGTTCTCTTACTCCTGCCAGGTAGGTGCTAGGAGAGGAAATGGGTGCAGCGCCATCACCTGCTGGGTATTCAAAATGGCAGGGCTGGGACTTGAACCCAGGCCAGTGGGGCACTTCCTGATGCTGCCTGCCCTTTTCTGAGTACATGCATCTTTTTGTCTTTTCTCAGACCCCTCACAAAAACCCAGTATTATCCCCATTTTTTTTAAGGAGGGGGGAATGGGAGTGGGGGTCAAGAGATCCCGCCTCAGCCTCCCTAGAGGCTGGGCCACCACACCTCTGGCTATCCTGGTTTTACAGAAGACACAGGCCCAGAGAGCCTCAGCGACTTGCTCCAGGTCACACAGCTGAAAGTGGCGGGTTCTGTGGGATCCCAAACACTCCCTGTGCTTTTAAGGACTCCACACGACTGCTCCTCCCCAAACCTGCCCTTTGCAGCCAGGCTGAGTTCCCCACCCCCACCCCCACCCCCTCTCCCCACAACCTTGCTGGTGGCGGGCAGTGTCCTGCTTGTCAGGGGACAGTGCAGAGGGGTACTGGGCACAAGGGGACCTGACCTCACCCGGTCCCCTGCCTCGGTCAGCCCAGGGCCTCTGCAGTGGGGAGGGGCTCCTTGCAGGTCTGCGCCCCAGGCCTGGCCGTGTCTGTTCCCCTCCCCGCCATCCTTCTCTGTCTCTGCCCCTGTCCTGCCTCAGCGGGCGGGAAGCTGGCTGGCTGCTCTCCAGGCGCGATAGTCCCGGCTGGCTGCCTCTGCTCACCGCAGATCTTGCCTTATCTCGGGGCATCGGAATCTTTCCTGCCTGGGGGCCCAGCTGAAGGTCACCTCCAGAGGGTTCCAGCACTTGCTAGCTGCACAGGCTGTCCTGCCTTGCCTGAAAATGAGGAGGGGGCAGGGCGGTGTTTGATTTTGTTTGTTTGAAAGAGTCTGGAGGTCCTTGCCTGGAGTCCTAGGTTTCCCACCACAGGGAACAGACCCAGAGTGAAGGTGAGGTGAAGGGACAGTGGCTTTAGACCAGAAGACCAGGGTTTTGTCCCAGGCTCTGTGCCTCACTCCTATAACCTTGGACTAGTCCCTTCCTTTTCCTGGGCCCTCCGTTCCCCCAACTGGAGAGGGTGTGGGGGGACCAGAGGTTCTCCAACGTCCTTCTCCTCTAGGGGCGTGTGACTGAACCTGTCCTCTGCATCAGAGGGTTTGTGACATGTGTGTGTGTATAAATAATATATAACTCTAATTAGAATTTTAATATATTTTAGTTTAAAATTTTATATATGTTCCTATATATTAAATATAATTTTTTCTTGAAGTAGAAATACTGGCAAACCCATCCCCTGCCATCTCAGGGAGAAGCCCCCTCTGACTGTTGAGCAAGAAGAAGGCCACATGGACGCAGGACCTAGGGGAGATAAGAGGAGATAAGATCAGATCACAGGCAGAAGCAGGAAGCGGCAGGAATCCCAGGCGCTCACTCTGGGCAGGGCCGTAGAATCTTCCATGGAGCTTTTGAAAGCTTTTGAAAGCCTGAACCCTACTCCAGACCAACGAAACCAGAATTTCTGGGAGTGGAATGGGGGATTGGTGTTTTTATAAAAAACTCCCCAGATGAGCGTGATGTGCAATGAAGGTCAAGAACCACCACTTGAGAGCAGCGGTCCTCAGACTGTAGCACGCCTCTGAACGCGGGTGCTGGGCGCCCCTGCGGAGCTTCCCACTCGGCAGGTCTGGGATGGGGCCTGCATCCCTTTCCCTTGGCCGCTGGAGCAAATCACCACAAACTTTGTGACTTCAACAACATAAATCTATTATCTTACAGTTCTGGAGGTGTGAAGTTCAAATCGAGTCTCTCTGGGATATAATCAAGGTGTTGGCGGTGGGTGCTATGCTCCTTCCAGAGGCTCTCGGGGAGAATCTGTTTCCTTGCCTGCTCCAGCTTCCAGGGCACCTGCATTCCCCACCTGCAGCCCCTCCCTCCGCCTTCACACCTGCGATAGCCTCATTCTCACTTCTGCTTCCATCATCACATCTCCTCTGTCTCCCGCTCTCCTGCCTTTCTCTCTCACTTGAGATTACATGGGCCAGCCTGGCCAATCCAGGATTGTAGCTCATTGTCAAGATCCTTGACGTAATCACACTGCAAAGCGCCTTTGGTTATGCAGAGTGACATAGTCACAGGGTCTGGGGACCTAGCTGTGGGCATCTTTGGTGGGGGTAGGAGGTGGGGCACTATTCTGCCTACCATAGGGCCTGACAATTTACATTTCTAACACACTTCCAGGGGATGCTGATGCTGCTGGTCCGGGGACCACACTGGGAGAACCACCACTGCGGAGTCTACGGAGGATGCCGCCCAAACGAGCCTTAGCTGCCCCCAGGAGTCAGTCTCCGGGAGTAGAAACAGGTAAGGAGGATTTTAGCTAATGTTAGCTGATATGATTTCTCCTTTGCTGCCTCTACTGCACACCCAGGAAATGTAGAAACAAGACAGGAACAAGACATGCAAGAGCCGTGTTTCCTTTGGATGTGACACATGGGGAGATCTCCCTGCAGATGGGCACATGCAGGCTTGGCCAGCGTGAGTCACAGGCAGGATGGAGGATTATGAAATCTTTTTCTTCAAAGGCGTGGCATGCTTCAAAGAGGACACACATAAAGACAGGCCATGACAGGATGGTATTTCAAAGGCATCACTCTGTGCATGGCGGTGCTGGAAAGGTTCATCTCTCTGCAGACTTCTACCCAGGGGTACCCACCATCTGGAGTGTTCCCTGCCCCTCTCCCTATTCCATAACACTCTACCCTCTTCTCCCCCAGCTCTCTTTCCCTTTCCCTTCTCTTCACGTCCCTTCCTGACAGGTCCTGTCCAACTGCCTCCCTCACCCCCAAAACCCTTTCTCTGGAGCACTTCATGGATTCCCCTTCCATGTTTTTATTGGCCATTTCTTTCAATTTTTCAGCACTCCTAAGTCAACTGAGAATTGTGCTCATTGAATTACTTTTGGTTTGTGTTTTACTTATTTGCATTAGGTCTGCTTTGAGAAAGGACTCATGTTAGTCTAAGATTATCCAGGAGCCCAAGCTCTGTGTTATGTTTGAGTTTGAATCTGCTGGAGCCACTTTTGTTGTTGTCGTTTTTTTTCCAACTTGCACAGCCACTGAAGAGAAAAACTACACCCAGGAGTCTGAGATTTTTCTAACATAAGAACCTATATTTCATTTACAACGTGAAGGAGCAAATTCCAGTTCCTTCCACAAGCATATTCTATATTAAATGAATAATATACATTGTTTTAAGGGCTTCCCAGATATGGGGACTCTGTACACAGCACTAAATAGCCACCTGGGGAGGAGTTCTGTATTAATTTGCTCAGGAGACTTCTTGCTGCCCCTTGGCAGAACCTAAATGAGTCAGAGGCTTAACATTTTAAAAAGAGCTTCCTCCCACCTGTCTGATGTCTTGATTCTTTATGCTCGTGAGATCCTTGGGATTTAAATATCCTTCCACACCCCCCTTCCTTTTTCTTTACCGAAATCCAAAGTCATCGATACAGCAGTACTCCTCCCTGTCGTCTCTTTTCATTTTTGCCAAACCTAAATCAAAGTGATTTTTTAAGACGATAACTTCTATTTCCATATAGGGATACATAAAATGAAGCGAGATTATATAAGTCGAAAGTAAGTGAGAACATGATAGGGTAAAACAAGGATAAGGACATCAGATCGGATCAGAAATGAAGCTGCTATAAAAAGACACAGCAGGGAGTTGTACATTTTTGCTGCAAATGGGTACATATTTGGTATGAGGTTTCCTGGCAGCCAAGACAGAAAGGAAAAACTAGTTAGTTATGCAGTTTATAGTGCCCATGTGGTAGAAACGAACCTACTGGTTAGGAGAGGCACAGCTAGAAGACCGGAAAGACCCTGCGTAAAGTGGGGTGCCCCACCCCAAGGACACCTTTCCGACAGTCTCAGGGATGAGTTCTGTGAGGCATTTCCTACAGCACGGGACAGTGAGGGTGACTCCGCAGGGAGTCAGTCCTCTCTTGGTCTAGCTTAGACTTGGGTTAGTTTTAGAATATTGGGATCATGTGGTTAACCTTCAAGGAGAGTTATATTTCCAAAAAAAAGAAGGTCTATCAGTTAGGAACCTGACAGTTACAGGCAACAGGAAGTCCAATGCCATTGGCTGAAGCAAAAATGACATTTCTAGGCTCATGGGACCAAAAAGCTCGGCAGTAGTTTTAGCACCAGATAAACCAGGGCTTCAATGCTCTGAACAGGGCCTGGTCTCTTTCTCTCCATTTCCCAGGACCACTGCCATGGCCCGGCAACTCTCAGGACTACACGCGGGGCTAATGGCACCACACGCTGTTACCCTGACACCAATAGTTATAATGTTGGAAAACCTCTGTACTCGTTGGTAAATAGCCACCGTCCCAAGAGTATCCAACAGCCACCCTGGCCCTCACCAAAATGCAACTACAGTGTTAATGCCAGGCACAGCTTCAGCCCTGGAAGTCCTTGCTTCCTGCACTGGCCTGTACTGATTAGTCTGATTTTGAAAATCATTGCTAAGCATATGTCTCCTTCACGTTGACTGGGGAAGAGAAGGTGTTTTCCCCAGTACTCTTGGTGAAGTCCTGAGTTTCAATATGATTGGATTAGTGTAGGGCACATACTCATCTCTTA
This sequence comes from Mirza zaza, assembly GCA_008750895.1. Lineage (NCBI taxonomy): Eukaryota > Metazoa > Chordata > Mammalia > Primates > Cheirogaleidae > Mirza > Mirza zaza. Next base: position 29,271 of record VSMD01023461.1, on the reverse strand, counting down.
ACCCATCGCTGTGGCTGGAAAGCACTGATTAGCCTTGGCTAGAGTACATGTCCTACCCTTGACCTCTCTATACCTAGGGTGAGCAACTTGTCTGGGAACAGGGTGGTGGAGCAGAAACTTATGGGCTTTAGAATCAGACAGATCCAGGTCAGTTAATTCATTCACAAATTTAAAACACTGGGTATAATTTACCAAACAAAGAGACCTCTTCCCAGCCCTAATAGAGACATACTTCAGTGTATCAGTTATCTATTGCTGTGTAACAAACAACCCCAAAACTTAGTAACTTAAAACAGTGACCCTTTTATGTGCTCACCATTGCTGGATCAGCAGTTTGGGTTGCGCCCAGCTGGGTGATCCTTCTGGACTGATTCACGTGGCTGCAGTCAACATGTGGTGCAACTGGGGCTAGATGACCTAAAGTGGACTTACCCCCAGGCCCCACAGCTGGTGTTGGCTGTCGGTTGGGCCAAGGGCCTCCAGCAAGCTAGCGTGGGCTCATCACTTGGCAGCAGCATTCCAAGAGGGCCAGCCCAATGTGTCTGTGATTCTTCAAGCCAGCGATTATGTCATCTTCCTGATACGCCATTGGTCCGAGCAAATCACATGATCAGGCCAAGAGTCATTATGGGAAGAGGCTTCACAAGACTGTGGATGTGGAGAGGCACAATCATTCAGTGCCATACAGCAACAGTCTGCCACGATCAGTCACAAGCATGTAAGAGGACAACGACAAGTTATGGTTACAGCTCTGAAGAGAGCAGGCATAATGCTGTAAGAGAGGGTGACAGGAGGGACCTCTTTTAGACAGTACCAGGGTGGCCTCTCCGAGGCAGCCCATTTGCTGATTTCCAAAGAAGGAGCAGCCACGTGAATGCAGGGAAGAGACTGGAAGGGAGGGCACATACGGCCTGGCAGCAGTGGCATCACCTGGGACTTGTTAGAAATGCAGCATTGGGTGACTTCTGGGGCCCCCTTGGGGCCCCAGAACCTCGTCCAAAAAAAGAAAAAAGAAAAAAAGAAATGCAGCATCTAGGGCCAGGCACGGTGGCTCATGCCTGCAACTCCAGCACTTTTTGAAGCCGAGGCGTGAGGATTGCTTGAGGACAGGAGTTCAAGACTGGCAAGACCTTATCTCCACAAAAAATTTAAAAACAAAAATTAGCAGGGCATGGTGATATGCACTTGTAGTGCCAGCTACTCAGGAAGCTGAGGTGGGAGGATTGCTTGAACCAGGAATTTCAGGCTACAATGAGCTATGATCACGTCACTGCGTTCCAGCCTGAGCGACGGAGTGAGACCATGTCATTTTAAAAAAAAAGAAAGAAATGCAGCCTCCCAGGCTGTGCAGGCCTGCGGTGTACCAAGAGGCCCAGGAGACTTGTGTGTACAGTAAACTTGGAGAAGCCGGAGACTATTGGAGAGGGCTGAAGTGTGAGGGAGGGGGAGGAAATGGCATAGCTAGCCCAAGCCGCTCAGTGTGCTTCTCACATTCTAGAAGCTTCTGCTGTCACCTGGCTGCCAGGCCAGAAGAGACCTTCCCCTGCCGGCACCGCACAGGAGGGCCCCGGTTCACAGCTCCACAGTGAGGAGAGCTTTGGTTCAGTGGGCAGCACCCAGAGGGAAGCACCCGAAACTGGAGTTCGGCTGGGCTTGGCAGGGCACTCACCCCTGATAGGTGGGGACGGTACAAATGGGGCCTCTGTTTATGCATACACAGTTCCAGGTAGGGACAGAGGACAGTTGTGAGCAGCACTCTGGCCACCCTGAGGACCCCTGGGAAAGCCAGACCCTCAGGGCTGCCTGATCCTTTGGTCCCTCACCTGGCGTGGAGGGTGACAACGGGTTGGCAGGTCCTTTCAGCCATAAGGCTACAAAGAGGCTTTCCTGGTGGACAAGTGGGTGGCATTCCGCTGTCATGCTAGGGTGACTATATGTCGCATTTGCCTGGGGCAGTCCTGTTGATGCCTGATGTCCTGGTGTAATTATTAATAATGCCTGTTCACATTCTGGTTTGGGTGATAAATTTAAAGGGTCACCTCGTTAAAGCCCAAGTTTAATCCCAGAGCACGGGAAGGTGATTCTGAAAGAGCACTGGCCCAGGAGTCAGAAATAGGAACTCCTGTCTTGCCCTGGTGCTGACAAGCTAGGGGACCTTAGACTTAGACGTGTCCCGTTTTCTCTCTGGCTGAAGTTGCCTCATGTCTGAATTGAGGGGTGGGATCGGAGGGTCCCTCCTAGCTGGGGAGTAACTGAATGTGAGGCTCATCCCTGGGGCTTCTGTCCCATCCATAGGTTGATGAGGACATTGCTCCTTCTCCAGTGTCTTTGATGCCATGTCCTCTGGGGACCCCACATTCCGCTAGTTCTCCCCCCCCATCACAGCTTGCAGGCGCCCCCGGCGGGTGTCTCTGAGGCTCTGCATCAGGGCTCCGAGCCAGAGGGACGAGGGACACACAGCCTGTCCTCCCGCCTTCTCCGCCACACTCTGCTCCACTTGGACTCTTCTGTAGCTGGCACTACTTAGTTGTGTGCCATTTGGGACACACAGCTTAATCTCCTGTGACTGTTTGTTTCTCCTTCTGTCACAGGGGATAATGATGTCAACCTTGCGGGGTCATGGATAAAGTACCGGAAGCGTCTGGGCTCATGGCAGGCTCTCACCGAGGTACTGCTGCGCCTCTCCTGTCTTAGGGTCAGCCACCCGGAGGGCTCAGCCTAGGTCTGCAGAGGGGTCTGAGAACTGAAGGAGTGATTTGCAAGTGTGAAGGCACTGAATGTTTCCTCTCTGTGTAACTGGAAGGTTCTAGGGAAGCTCTCATTTCTCAGCACTGGTTCACGGACTACACGTTCCACCTGTGACTTGACTAACGTGTGCGTGAAACAATCTGGATGATTTATCCCTTTAAAATGATCACGTAGCTCCAGTAATCTGTATCCTGCAATGCCGTGCTGTTGAATCAAACCTGCTTGCCCGACTGTGGCTCCTTCGGTCTTGCTTGTGGGTGCTTTGCTCTGGCAGAGGGAGCCCTGCTAGCGCCTGACAGACAGCCTCGTCCTCTCTGAATCATGACTTCCTCTCTTTAGTGCGGGAATAATTGTCCCCGACTCACAGAATCAGGAGGGTTACACAAGATGGGATTTGAAAAGGATCTGTCCCGTGGTAGGACTCAGTAAGTGGAGATTTCCTTGCCTTTTACCTGGTATCTTTGTGATTGCTGAGAATATGCAGTTTTCTGTGGGGCAAGATAAGAAAGCAAGCGAGAGTTTCTAGTTTCTATTGCTCTATAGCACATGACCCCAACACTTAGCTGCTTGAAGCAGTCTTCCTTTTTTGCCCACGATTTTGTGGGTCATCAATTTAGAAGGCTCATTTGGGCAGTTGCAGTCAGATGTTGGTGGAGGCGTCATCATCTGAAGGCTCGACCGGCTGTTTGTCCAAGATGACTCACTCCCATCACCTGCAGTTGGGTGGGTTTTGGCTGAGGCTCCATCTGGGACTGTCAACTGGACCACCTACTTGTGCCTCTTTGGCATGACACCGTGGGCCAGGTGGATTCCTTACATGGAGGCTGACTTCCCTCCAGAGCAGACACCTCAAGAGGACCAGGCATAAGGTTCATGGCTTTTTATGACCTAGTTTTCGAGGTTACGTGCCATCACTCCTGTTGTACTTATTTGTGGAAACCTGCTCAGATCCTAGAGGAGGGGAGATAGACCCCACCTTACCTTGGAAGGAATGGCAAGGCTATATTGTTGACTAGCATGTGAGATGGGAGAAATTATTGAGGCTATCTTGCAAAATACAATCTGTCACATCTCCCAAATTCATATTAAATTGGAGCTTTTAGCAGTCAGGATTCTTGCTCATGAGCCACAGAAAATGGTTGTGATTAGCTTAAGCAAAGATAACTTATTGAAAGACTGTAGGGCTCACAGAATTGATGGAGACTGGAAAGCCAGGATTGGAAAATGGGGCGGAACCAAGGAGCTCTGGGGGACTGGGCAGCAGGTATCCCCTGCAAGGGAAAGAGCATAAGGGCTGTCCAGTGGGGCACCAGTGCTAGGACAAATACGACCCAGCTTCCTCGCAGTACTTGCTAAACAGCAGCACCCAGCAAGAGCAAGTTGATCAGTTGAGTCACAGGCTTCCTCCTGATTAGACCAGTGTAGACAGAGGGAGGAGCCGATTGGAACATCTTACTTTCTTAGTGGGAAGCTAGTGCACAGTGTGAGGTTCTGCAAAGGAGAGGCAGGATGCTTTGGGGGGTAGATGCTGGATATTCCCAAACTACAAACAACCACCAGGGAGCCCACAGACTCAGACACCCCACCTGCAGAGCTCAGTGCCCCTGGCACCAAAGAGGAAGCTCAGGGGGAGTAGAATATCATCTTAAAGTATTAAAGGACTGACACTTAGAGAAGGGACTTAACTTGTTGTACATAGTTGTAGGACAGATTTTTTGCTCAATTCCAGGAAGAACATTAAAAAAATTTTTAATTCTATTTTTAATGTTTTGAATTGGCACTATAGTCACTGAAAAAACATTAAAAGGAACACAGTGAAAGTCTCTCTCCCACTACTGTTTCTCATCCACCTACCCCTCCCTTAATTCCCCGGCTCCCCTCCCAGTACTGATGTTAACAGCACCTTGTCTATGCTTCCATAGATGTTTTTCCTTTTGAGTTTTCTTAAATTTATTTTTTTTAATCGTAGTAAAATATACACAGCATAAAATTTACCAATTTAACCATTTTAAATGTATAGTTAAGTGACATTAAATGCATTCACATTGTTTTACAACCATCACCACCATCCATGCAGAACTCTTTTTCATCCTGGAAAACTGAAACCCTGTACACATCAAACAGTAACTCTCCCTCCTGCCTTCCCCAGCCCCTGGCAACCACCATTCTACTTTCTGTTTCTATGAATTTGATTACTCTAGGTACCTCATACTCGTGGAATGATACAGTGTTTGTTCTTTTGTGACTGGCTAATTTCACTGAGCATTGTGTCTTCAAGGTTGTATAATATGTCAGAATTTCCTTATTTTTCAAGACTGAATAATATTCCATTGTGTGTATATACTACATTTTGTTTATTCACTCATTAATTCATTGGACACTTGGGTTGCTTCCACCTTCTGGCTCTTGTGAACAGTGCTGCCATGAACATGGATGTATAAGTATCTCTTCAGGACCCTGCTTTCAATTCTTTTGGCTATATACCCAGAAGTGGAATTGCTGGCTTATATGGTAATTCTTTTTTTAATTTTTTGAGGAACTATATCATTGAGTTTTGAGAGTTCTTTCTGTATTTTGGATACAAAGCCCTTATCAGATATGTAACTTGCAAACGTTTCCTTCCAGACTGTCATTTATCTTTCCGTCCTCTTAGCAGAGTCTTTCAAGAATCAGAAGTTCTTAATTTTGATCAAGTGCAATTTATCAAAAAACGTTTTATGACTCATGCTTTGGGTGTCCTGTCTAAGAAATCTTTACCTAAACCAAGGTCACAAAGATTTTCTCCTGTTTTCTTTGAGAATTTTTATAATTTTAGGTTTTACATTTAAGTCTATCCATTTTGAGCTAAATGTTGCAAGTAATGTGAGGCATGGATTGAGGTTTGTTTTGTTTTGCTTGTTTTTTCATATGGATGTACAATGGTTCTAGCACCATTTGTTGAAAAGTTTATTCTTTCCTCGTTGAAATGCCTTTGCATCTTTGTCCACATTCAATTGACCATGTAAATGTGGGTCTATTTCTGTACTCTGTTTTGTTCCATTGATCTAGACTATCCTCTCAGGAGTAGCAAACTGTCTTGATTGTTATAACTTTAGAGTAAGTAATGAAATTGGTGCAAATTCTCCAACTTTGTTATTGTTGTTTGAAATTCTTTTGACCATTCTAGTTCCATTGTCTTTCCATATAAACTTTGAAATCAGCTTATTAACTTTTATCAAAAAAAATCTGGAATTTTTATTAGAATTGCATTGAATCTATATCAATGTGGGGGGAATTTATGTTTTAGCACTATTGAATCTTCTGATACATGAACATGGCATACTTCTTCATTTTTTTAGGTTCTTTGATTTCTTTCATTAGTGTTTTATGATTTTGAGCAGACATACCTTGCACATATTTTGGTAGATTTATATCTAAGTATTTCATGTTTTCTGGTGCTATTGTAAATCATGTTTAAATTTTTTTTTCAATTTCCAATTATTTATTTCTAATATACAGAAATATATTTGACTTTTGTATACTGATCTTGAATCCTGTGACCTTACTAAATTCATTTCTTAATTAACACAATATTAAATAACACTTGTTAATGGTTTAATATTATTTAAAGTTGCAACTCAATCTCTGCCATTCCTAATCCCTTTTAGTCCACTCCTTTTTTTCTTTTTTTGCATTTACTACCTTCTAGTATTCTATAAGTTGTGTATTTTGCTTAATATTTGTCCTCTCCACCCTATGCTATTAAGCAGTAAGATTTACAAGAGCAAAATTTTTGTCCGTTTTATTCACTGATTTATTTCTTAGCACATAGTAAGCATACCATTTCGTTGAACTGAGTAAGCACACAGTACATACCATTGTATTGAATAGGTCAGTAAATATTCAGAAGTATCCAATGAATAATTAATTATGCTACCTTGAGAGGTAAAGTATCTCGCAACCTAAGGTGTCCTCCAGACGGGAGGGATGGAGATCAGAGATGTAAAAATAAGTAATTCAAAATCTAAGCTGTTGGAACTGAAATTATTTTGAGCCTTAAAGGAATGTTATTATGGGGCCAGAGTATGTGGCCAGCAGCTGTAACCAAGGCAGCTGTAATCTTTGTTTCTCTGTTATAGATTAAGCCTTCTTCTTTACCTGCATTATTTTACAAAATGTTGCAAATGACTGAAGGGCACCAGAGAAGACCCCTTCCCTCTTCACTATAGATTAACTTCCCTCTTACCTCTCTCACACAAAGACGTCCTGGCTACTACGCGTTATCTTAAGATGGAATTTTAAAAACACACTTTTACACTGGAAAGGAAATGAAAACCAGCTGTAAAGAAATATAACTAACTAATAACTATAACTAACTAATTCGTTGTAACTCTTAAACCAGCCTTGTATAGAGAGTGTTGCAATCCTGTTAAATTGCTTTGTTTTCTGCCTGTATACGCGAGAACTTAACTTGTAACTTTGGAGCACTGACCTCATTTCTCTGGAGTCTGTCTCCCAGATGGCCATTCCCAGCATTTTGCTTGAATAAACCCTTTAAATTACCTTCTGAGGCCGGGTGTGGTGGCTCACACCTGTAATACCAGCTACCTGGGAGGCTGAGCTGGGAGGATACCTGAAGCCCAGGAGTTTGAGGCTGCAGTGAGCTATGATCACCCGCTGCACTCCAGCCTGGGTGACAGAGCAAGAGTCTGTCTCTTAAAAAAAAATAAATGAAATAAATAAATGAAATAAACTGGATTCTGATCCTTTTGATTATTTCAGGTTAATAGAAAGAAGACTGAAGCCCATCAGGCCAGGTCAGACAAGGTGACCTTTAAGCTCCCTTTTAGCCTCTTGAAAACACACCTGAAAGTTGCCTGTCTCAAGAACGGCAGGGAAAAACACCAGGTACCCGAATTCTGGTGGCAGGTTTGTACTGTGGAGTAGAGTACAGGGAGAGACAGGTTGTCATGGAGCAGCTGCCAGTAGGAGCAGGGGATTCCGGCATCCTGATTTGTTTAGGGTGTCCTCCCATTCCTGGGAAGAAGGCTTCGGGAGTCAGCGCCCAGGGCCCCAGAAGGAGGGGAGAAGGCTGGCCCTTAGAGACCCAGATGACCATGTTTGCTCAAGGTGTGAGCACCCCCTGTGCCTCTCCACCAAGGCTAACTGCCTGGAGGGTGAGGTGTGGGTCACTGCTCCATCCCCAGAGCCTAGCACAGTGCCCCAGAGAAGAAAGGATCCCTAGTGTTTGTCGACAGACTAGCACTCAGTACCCTAAAAGGGCACGACAGAAAAAGGAATTGGTAGATGTAATGATTACAAGCAACAGATTGTTCAAAACAACTATATGTAGAGGAGTCTATTTTTGCAAAACAATTCCCCCAGTGTACCTTTCATAATGAAACCTCTCCCTCCCACACCTCTCCATCAATCATCTCACTTCCGGATATTGCCCGATTCTTTGTTTCCCCCACAATATTTGACTTAACGAATGATACGGCTGATTGTTTCTAAAACTTGTGGTTCAAAATCACATCTGATTTTTTTCATCTAACTTTTATAGTGTATTTCTTTTTGTTTTTAGTGGTGTTGCAGGGGCTTACTTTTTCTGAAAGTCGTTTTTAACAGTAAAAGCTGGAGTAAAATGCTAAATGGCCAAAGGGGTTAAATAAATTATAGTACCTTCATTAAGTAATATATTTGCAGCCAGTATAATGATGTGAAATTTTATTTACTGATATGGAAAAGTGTTCATAAGGCATTACTGGGTGGGAAAAAAGCAGGTTATAAAACACTGTGTAGGCTAGTATGGCTCACACCTATAATCCTAGCACTTTGGGAGGCCAAAATAGAAAGATCACTTGAGGCCAGAGGTTTGAGACCAGCCTAGGCAATATAGTGAGAGCCTGTCTCTATAAAAGATAAGAAAAATTAGCTGGGTGTGGTGGCATGTACTTGTAGTTCCAGTTACTTGAGAGGCTGAGGCAGGAGGATCACTTGAGCCTGGAAATTTGAGGCTGCAGTGACTACGATGGCTCTACTGTACTCCAGCCTGGTGATGGAGTGAGACACTGTCTCAAAAAAAAAAAAAAAAAAAAAAAAGCCAGACTTGGCAAGATGGCTCATGCCTGTAATCCTAGCACTGTGGGAGGCTGACGCAGAAGGATAACTTGAGGCCAGCCATTTGAGACCAACCTGGGCTGCAGTGAGCTATGATGATGTCATTGCACTCTAGCCTGGGCAACAGAATGAGACCCTGTCTCAAAAAAAGAAAGAAAGAAAGAAAGAAAGAGAGAAAGAAAGAAAGAAAGAAAGAAAGAAAGAAAGAAAGAAAGAAAGAAAGAAAGAAAGAAAACCCACTATGTATAGTATGGTTTCATATTTTTTGTTTTAAAAAATCTTTTATACATTAAAAAATTAATATGTAAATATGTGAATACATAAATATATATATATATACACATTCTAGAACACTATGCAACAAAATGTTGACAAGAGTTATGTCTGGGATTTCGGGTCACTTTTGTATTCTTTGTATTTGCTGTAATGGGCTTTCTTTATAATCAGGAAAAGCAATAATGCTATTTTCATTTTGTGAACCACATTAAATTCAATGAGAGTACATTTCCCTCTAAGAGCACAGCTCTGGAATTGTAATGCGAGTCAAGCAGAAGTGAACAAGAACTAGATCCAATATGGGTTTTCACAGACTCACCTGCTGCCCAGCTCTCGCTCGGCCCCCAGGGCTACCCGTCCTTGCTTGCCAGCCTGTGCCGGTCACAACCTCCACAGTCCCAGCCCCAAGCCCAGCACCCGCCAGCCCGGGCCGAGCCTGCTCCCTGCGCTGCGCATGCGCGGGGCGGGAAGCTGTAAGCAGCCCGGAGTCCCAGCTGCCGGGAGCCTGGGGTAGCGTCGCCGTCGGTAAAGCCAGTGTCCCCCGAGCAGGGGTGGGCCTTGGCGTCTGCGTAACCTCTGAGCACAGGAGTTTTTCTCCCTCTTTCTTCCCTCTCTTCCTTCCTCTTCTCTTTCCCTTCCTCCCTCCTCCTCCTTTCCCTCATTCCCTCCACCCCTCCCAAGCACCTGCCAGGCACAAGGGACATAATGATGAATCACCCACAGTCCTCCTCAAGGGACCTGTGGTCCGGAGAGGGAAGCCAGTGTGTCCCGGGGTTCGCGCTGTGTGCTCGGTGCCCTGGGGAGGGGCCTCCTGGAGGAGGCGGCATCTGCACTGAAGCCTGAAGGATGAGGAGCCGGCCAGGAAAGAAGGTGGACAAGAGCCCAATCCCCACGGGCAAGTTGGTCGCTGCTCCAGGTTCCCGAATGGCCCTTCTGCTCCGTGGAACCAACCTGCCCAGAAGCCCTCCTGGCTGGAGTGGGCTCCCGGACCATCTCGTGGCACTGCCCCCCTGGCAGCCTGGCCCACCTGGCCCTGCAATGGGCGGCCGCAGCCCTGACTGCAGGGCTGGGCTCTGGCTCACTCCTCAGACGCAACTGAGTCAGGGTCTCCCAGCGGAGCTCGCGCAACTGCTCCTGCCAGGTCACGCCCAGGCGGCGCAGTTCTCACCGGCAGGCTGGCAGTTCTTCCTTATTTTGAATGCGGATCCTTCCTGCTGCATTTAATCCAGTGTTTTCTGCTTTATCCCCAAGGTTTTCAAAAAAAATGAAGAAGAACTGGTCTCCTGGCTCCGTAGAGGACAGCTCTTCACCTTCTAGAAAGCTGAGATTAGGTTTGTCCCTCCTTCCTTGGTAAGCCCTTGAAGCCGAGTTAAGCAAAGGTGTGAGGTCAGCTTTTTTTTTTTTTTTTTGAGACAGAGTCTCACTTTATTGCCCAGGCTAGAGTGAGTGCCGTGGCGTCAGCCTAGCTCACAGCAACCTCAAACTCCTGGGCTCAAGCAATCCTGCTGCCTCAGCCTCCCGAGTAGCTGGGACTACAGGCATGCGCCACCATGCCCAGCTAATTTTTTTTTTTCTATATATATTAGTTGGCCAATTAATTTCTTTCTATTTATAGTAGAGATGGGGTCTCGCTCTTGCTCAGGCTGGTCTCGAACTCCTGAGCTCAAACGGTCCGCCCACCTCGGCCTCCCAGAGAGCTAGGATTACAGGCTTGAGCCACTGCGCCCGGCCTGAGGTCAGCTTTAAGCAGGAATGTATTTTGGAATCTTTCTCACTACTCCTGCCCCTGCCATGGACCCTCCTGGGCACCCTGATCCACTTGCCATTTTTGGACCATAATTTGATGAAAGATTCATTTCAGAGGTCATTAGCTCATATGGAACATTGATTGTCCCTGTGGATAAATCCCACCCTCTCCAACTTTCTCCTGGGGACGGTTTCAAAAGGTATCCCCTGGGAAGACCAGGACAGACCCCGGAGAAGTCGGTTTCAGGACGAGTCAGCCTGAGGTTAGACGTGGGAGCTGGGGACCAGGACGAGGGACTGGAGAAAGGGCAAGAGACCCACTGCAACTGTCCAAGGAGAGGAGAACAAAACGCTTGCACTGTGTGCTATGAAATGTTTTGATATGTTATATTCAAAACAGGAGAGAGAAAGGTGGGCTGGGGGCGGAGGGAAGCGCAGGAGGCAATCAGAGAGGAGCCTCGAGTGGGGAGTTGGTTCGGAAGAGCTGGAATAAGGCCGAGGGGGCTTCAATCAGAGGGTGGGATTTTAGCAGGATGGAGCAGAATCCAGAAGAGCCACCTGAGCCAGTAGGGACAGAGGGACCCTAAGGTTGGGGGATGCTAAGGACTTTGGGGTCAGTGTGACTGCATAGGCCTTTATCTCCTTCCCACACTCTGTCATCGTTGTCATCAATGGAGAGGCCTCACGGGCAAGCCCCACCCTCTTATTCAACTCTGTGCCCATCCAGCAAAGCCCTCTGAATGCTCTCCAGTTCCTACGCCTACCTTAAGTTCCCACACAGGCAGTTGGAAAAGTAAGGTGGGACATGGCGCCCATTTGACCTTTGCCCTCTCCTTGTGCTTTCAACCTCCAATTCATCCCAGGCCTGGGGCTTTACCTGCGTGTGCCCAGGGCACGTTTTGGTGTCTTCCCTCATGCTGAAATCAGTTCATCCCAGAGAGGTGACGGGGGACACCATGGGGCACACCTCTGGTCTTTAACTGGCCGTCGATCTCGGGGGCAGAGCAAGCAGAGACCCCTCTCAGGGCCTCTGCTCTGTTCTTAGAGGTAGAAGGCAGCCAGTGCCCCAGCTCCTGCACCCCCACATCCCAGGCAGCAGGGCCAGCAGGAGTCTGTGGGTCCTCTCTTCCTTGAGGCACACCCTGCTGTGGTGCTCCCCAGCAGAGAGCCACTCCACAAGCTCCTCCTGCTATGCTACTGCTTGCTAATCCAGGAGCGCTCACAGAGTCCCTGCTGCGTGCCAGGCTCGCTGGCAGTGGCTGAGGACACAGGGCTGAGGATAAGACAGCATCCATGGTAGCCAGCCAGCCGAGACTCCTTCCCCACAACCCTGCACCCTTGCTTCCTGGTATTCACACCCCGGTTCGTCGCCTCTCATGTTGAATCAGGGCTGGACTGCGTGACCAACGGGTTACTTCCAAGGCAAGGTCATAAAAGGCATTGTAGTTTCCACCTTGCTCTCTTAAATGGCTCATTCTGGGGAAAGCTGTGAGGACATCCAAGCAGCTCCATGGACAGGTCCTTATGTAGAGGACTTGAGCCCCCTGGCCAACAGCCAGCATCAACTTCGCAGCCATGTGAGTGAGTCACCCTAGAAATGGACCTCCAGGCACAATCAAGCCTTCAGATGACAAATGACTACAATTGCGTGAGAGATTTCAAGCAAGAGCTGCCCAGACAAGACACTTGCAAATCCACAAAAATTATGGAAGATTAAAAAAAAATGATTGCTATTTTAAGCCACTACATTTTGGGGTGATTTGTTATGCAACAATAGATAACAAAAAGATGATTAACTGTTGGTCATTTTTATTACTGTATTAAATTCTCTACAACAACATACCCCCTTACTGCCTGCAAAGTACAGCTACCCCCACGTCCTGGATAAAAGCCTAGGTGAAATAGCTGGGAATTAGGGTGGAGTATCTTTTGCTTTTACCAATTTATTCTCCCACCAGCAGTGCATGAGAACTCCAGCTGCTCCATCTCCGCAAAAACTCTTGGCATTGTCAGTCTTTTATCATTTTAAGCCACCCCAATGAGAGCACCATGGAATCTCACTGAGATTTTATTTTGCATTTCCCTGTGACTAATGGTGTTGAGTGCCTTTTCAAATGCTTACTAGCCCTTGAGATATCCTTCTTTGCAAAGTACTTGTTCTAGTTTTTTGCCCAAATTTTTGTTAGTTTGGTTGTCTTTCTCATATTGACTTGTAGGAAACCTTCATATGTTGAGGATATGAGTCCTTTGTTGGACATATGTATTATGAAAATCTCTTGTCCTCTTCTTAATCTTTTGATATGCAGAGATTTCTATTTAAATGAAATCCGATTTACCAATTTTCAAAATTTATAGTAAGTGCCTTTTATGTCCTGCTTACACGATCTTTGCCTGGTCATGAATTTCCCCTCCTATTGTCTTCTTCCAGGAGTTTTATTGGTTTAGTTTTCACATTGAGGTCTATGAAGCATCTTGAATTAATGTATATGGTATGAGGAAGGGATCAGAGTTTCTTTTTTCCCTTATGAATATGCATAGAAAAGACCGTCCTTTTCCCCATGGAATTGCATCAGCTCCTTTGTTGTAAACTAAATGACTATATATGGATGGATCCATCACAAATAGCTTAAAAGTTACCAGTTTCCAGTTCCTTAACTTCTCTTCTAACACAGACCTATTTTTCTCTGAAGTCAAACATCAAGCCAGTTTTTCTTTCCTGCCTCACTTACCTTTTACCCAAACCCAGTTTGACCATGATGCATCATCTAGACACGTGCAAATCACTGAGAATCTAAGCAAAGGGGCAATTAGAGAGTGCACACTGCTGAGGAGACACCCCCTCAACAAAGCACAGAGAGCATTGACTATAGATACTGAAGGGAGCAGTACCTTATTCCAATCTAAAGGATAAATTCTAGGTGACAAGGCTCTGTGTGTTGTCTATCTGCCTAACTTAGAATTAGGATTTGGAAGTGAGATGGTTGCCATGAGGCTATGTAGTGACAAGTTTATTTGAATTGAAAAATGACCTCAGATTTTCTTTTGATGGATAATAAGTCTAACTGGGTTGATTGGGTTGACAATGAATTCTGACTTTGCCAAATAGCTTGCATGGCAGACATTTTCCATAAATTAAATGAACCAAACATGCAACTCTGAGGTTCTGGAGAAAATATATACAATATAGGGGAAGTTATATCTTTTGCAGCTGTTAAAATTATGATTTAAAAAATTAGATGTTAACTTAAAATTGTGAAAGACAGGATGTAGTTTTCCAAAAATGTTAGGGGGGAAACACACAGGCAAGTTTGAAGACCACTGGTCTAAGGCAATGGTTCTCAACTCTGGCCACAATTGGAATCATTTGGGAAGTTTAAAAGATGATGATGCCTGGGCTCCTCTCCAGGATAATTAAATCAGAAGCGCTGAGCCTAATGCCCCAAACCTACACATTACCTCTTGGACATCCACGGGCCCCTCAAACACAGCATGGCCCAAACCAGCCTTGGCAACATTTTTGACCATTTGTCAGTAAAAACTATGGGGGTGTGTGCCTCAGAATGTGTGTATTAAAAATAAACCATATACATACTAATATGTTATATGTATTATTAAACATCTACAAAACAGAAAATGTAAAAGTATGAGACTAAAAATGAGTATAAATACAAGTTCTAATATAGTCTCTGCACATCCTATGGGCAACCTCTGGGCCTTGGCACTTGCTTGTCCCTCTTCCTGAAATTCTCTTCCCATTGGTCCTCCCATATGATTTTCTGCTCATCCTTCAAGATGCAATTTACACGCTGCCTCTGAGACTCCTCAACAGGTAGAGCAACCACTTCCTACCTCCATGGCTCCCCAGAGGACACTGTGTGGGCCTCCATCTTTACACCTGTCATGCTATATCGGTCCTTGGTGTTTGGGTATCTCTCTTTCCCCTGCCAGCTCACGAGCATGATGAGGGCAGCACCCAACACAAGACCTGGCTGGTGGTAGGTTTGTAAGGAATGCATTGATGGTGCAGTGAGTTGAATGGTGGAGTGAGCAAAGAGGAGAAGAGGAGGGTTCCAGAGTCCCTAATAGGTGGGTATGAGCCCTTCAGTGGCTGGTTTCGGGGAGGCCAATGTTGCTGCCCAACCAGGTTCATTTGTCCACTGCCCAAGAGGAAGCCAACGTGTTGAGACAGCAGGGTTTACAACACAGAAAGAGTTTATTCTGCACAGCACCAAGTCAGGAGATGGGAGACATTTCTCAAATCTGTCTCCCCAGAAATTTGGGAGATAGAGTTTTTGAAGACAGTTTGGTATAGGCAATTGAATCTGCTAATTGGCTAGGTTCCAGGCAGACCAGGTTCTTGGGGAGGGGGGTCACAAGACCAGTTGGGTCAGTTCCTCAGTATGGGCCGCTGGTCCGCTGGTCCGGGTGGGTCAGCCGTTCCACTGGGAGGCAGGACCTGGAAGATACCTTAGAAACTACCCCTGCATTTCAGAAAGGTGATGTTATCTATGCAGAAAGCTAAGACTCTTTATGACCACCAGCTGTGTGGCTCCAGAGTGGCAATTACAGAGAAGCAAATGGGGACAGTGGGTAATTATTATCATTATTTTTAGCTAAGCCTGTGCCTTATTTAGCTAAGCTAGGCCCTTACCACAGATCTCTCCTTGCACCCCTTTTTATTAATTTGCAAGGATGGTTTCACCAGGGTGTGTGTGGCCAAGGGGCACTCTGGTTTGGCCATGCCGCTGCATATTGGCTGTATATTGGCTGCGCTCTATCCACAGATGACAAATTCCTAGAGACCTGACTGTCCAGAGGCTCAGGGAC
The DNA here is from genome assembly GCA_008750895.1 of Mirza zaza. Lineage (NCBI taxonomy): Eukaryota > Metazoa > Chordata > Mammalia > Primates > Cheirogaleidae > Mirza > Mirza zaza. Next base: position 13,575 of record VSMD01023461.1, on the reverse strand, counting down.
TTTTTAAAATAGAGTCTAGAGACCAGCAACTCTGGGCTGCAGAGAGAACTCCAGCCGCCCCACATGGGGACGGGTGGGTGGGGGGTGGGGGGGGGTGGGGGGGGGGGTGGGGGGGGAGGGGGGTGGGGGGTGGACAAGCCTTGTGCAAGACCCCGCCCCCTCTGCTCACAGTCTGGAATCCCAGTCCCACCTGGAGCCCTGAGGCTGCAGCAGAGACCCCTGGAGACCCCTCAAAGCAGGTGTGTTTGTCTCTACATACAAGTGGGGTGAACTGCCCAGAGTCTGCAGGTGATGAACAGGCCAGGCCTGCCTTCCACCACTCTTGCCCGGCCCAGCGTGGCTGCAGCTTACTGTACTTTCCAAGGAGAGCAGTTGTATTATTACAGTTCTGCAGAGAAACAGACCAGCAAGATGTGTGTGTGAGTGTGTGTGTGTGTGTGTGTGTGTGTTACTCATCAACGGGGATACATTCTGAGAAATGCTTTGTTGGGTGATGTGGTCCTTGTGTGACTGTCATAGAGTGTGCTTCACTAACCCAGCCTTACACACAGCCTACTACACACCTAGGCTGTGTGGTGCAGCCTGTAGCTCCTGGGCCACAAACCTGTACAGCGTGTTACTGTACTGAACTGCTGAATATTTGTGTATCTAAACACATCTAAACCTAGAAACGGTACAGTGAAAACACAGTATTAGAATCTTATGGCATCGCCATCATATACACGGTCCATGTTGACCGAAACAATGTTATGCAGCACATGACTGTACATGTGTGTGCATATACACGTATGCACATATATGTATTATGTATATCGTCTTAGTTTGTTTTCTGTTGCCACAGATGGGGTAATTTAGTTTAAAAAGAGGATTATATCGACAGTTCTGGGGCAGGGAAGACGGTCTGCTTGAGCATCCGACGGAGCTTTCGAGTGGTCAGAACGTGGCAGAAGGTGAAAGGGCAAGCACGCATGCGTGGAAGAGACTGCAAGGGCGAGCTGAGCTCACTTTCATGATAAGCTGCTCTTGTAAGAACTCACTCACTTCCTCGAACCAGCTCACTTCCACGACAACCGCATTATCCGCTCACAAGGGCTATGCCCTCCTGACCCAATCACCTCTTGCGGCTCCATCTCCCAACACTGTCAGTGGCAACTAAATTTCAGCATGGGTTTGGGTGGGAGCACTCAAACAATTGCATCTATATATCTACATGTATATGTGTGTGTGTGTGAACATATATACACACACGTATATACAAACAGTTGACCCTTGAAGAATGCAGGGATTAGGGACACTGACCCACTGCACAGTCAAAAATTCATATAACTTTAGGCTGGGCACAGTAGCTCACGGCCAAGATCCTAGCAGTTCGGGAGGCTGAGGCAGGAGGATCACTGGAGGTCAGGAGTTCAAGACTAGCCTGAGCAAATTAGCGAGACCCCATCTCTACAAAAAAAAACTTTCAAAACTCAGCCAGGTGTGGCGGTGCACATCTGTAGTCCCAGCTACTCTGGAGGCTGAAGTGGGAGGATCGCTTGAGCCCAGGAGTTTGAGGTTGCAGTGAGCTATGATCACACCACTGCACTCCAGCCTGGGTGACAGAGTGAGACCCTGTCTTGAAAAAAAATTCATATAATTTTTTACTCCCCCAAAACTGGACTCCTAATAGTTGACTGGAAGCCTTCTATAAGCCTTGCGGTCAATTATAAGGTTAAACAGTCAATTAACACATATTTTGTATGCTGTGTGTATTATATACTGTATTCCTACAATAAAGTAAGTTAAAGAATGTTAATAAGAAAATCATAAGGAAGTGAAAATGTATTTACTATTCATTAAGTGGAAGAGGATCATCATAAAGGTCTTCATCCTCATCATCTTCGGATTAAGTAGGCTGAGGAGGTTAAGGAAGAGGCGAGCTTGGGGCTTGGTCTTGCTGTCTCAGGGGTGGCGAGGCGGAAGTGGAGGAGGTGGAAGGAGAGACAGGAGAGGTCAGCACACTCGGTCTAACTTTGATTGAAAAATTCACATATTAAGTGGACCCATGCAGTTAAAACGTGTTGTTTAAGGGCCAACTACATATGTATATGTGTGTATATGTATGTGTATATACACGCGTGAGAGAGAGGGAGGTTTATTATAAGGTGTTGGCTCACACAATTACGGGGACTGACAGGTGCTGAGATCAGCAGTCAGCGCAGCTGGGACCCAGGAGAGCTAGCGTGTAGTTCTGGTCTGAATACCGGCAGGCTGAAGACCCAGGAGGAGCCGGTGCTCTAGTTCAAGTTTGCAGGAAGGAGAAACACTGGTAGCCCAGCTCAAAGGCAGTTGGGCAGAAGCAGTTCCCTCTTACTTGAGACAGGGTCAAATTTTTACGCATACACATATAGCTATATATATGCTATTGTTTTTGTTCTCTTCAACTGATTGGAAGAGGCCCACCGCATTGGGGAAGGCAGTCTGCTTTACTCGGTCTACCGATTCAAACGTTGGTCTCATCCAGAAACACCCTCCTAGACATGCCCACAAGGAATAATGCTTGAGTGAATATCTGGGCACCCTGTGGCCCAGTCTAGCTGACACATTAAATCAGGCGTCCTCAAACTACGGCCCACAGGCCACATGCGGCCCGCCGAGGACATTTATCCAGCCCCGGGTGTTTTTACCACCGCTGCCTGTCGTGCTTAGCAGCCGGCCTCATCCCGGGCCCACAGTGCGCATGTGCGGAATGCGCGCCGCACTCTCCAACGGCCCTCCAATGGTCTGAGGGACAGTGAACTGGCCCCCTGTTTAAAAAGTTTGAGGACCCCTGCAAAAATTAACCAACCAATTAACCTGGGCAGGGCAGCCCAGGCAGAAATGGAGGCGCGGCAGTACGGGTGGAGGAGCCTAGGCCAGCACCCGCCGGCCCTGCTCTGCAGGGGGACCTTGCAGAGGGAGTGCAGAGCTCAGGCCAGGCCCCGTCCACCTGCCCACCCTCAGGGCAGAGGCACGGCAAGGAGCAGGGCTGTGCCAGGAGCTGCCCTTTGGCTCAGGGCAGAATGCAGCCGCTGTTCCCCAGTGCTTCTCTGCCGGGGTGATTTTTAACCCCCGGGAGATATTTGCCACTGTCTGGAGACATTCTTAGGTGTCACATCTGGGGGTGCTAGTGCTGCTGACCACCACACACAGGGCAGGGCAGCCCCCACAGCAGACTGCTGGGCCCCGTGTGTCACTCAGCTGGAGCCGAGACACCCTGCCCTACCTCTCTCCCCCCACGTCCTCATGCAAGTGGTTCCTTCTGCCTGGCTTGCCCTGCCCACCCAGCTGGCCTTTAAACCTCCTCGCGCAGAGGTCATATCACGTTCTTTCCCGATCCGCCACTAGCTGTGTGACTTAAGGCAAGTGACTTGACCTTTCTGAGCCAGAGCTTCCACCTTGGGGTGGGGGGAATTCTGCTCACCTGGCCAGGCGTCATGAAGGAGACACGCAGGGACGGCCAGAGAAGGCTTGGCTTCGCGCTTGGCTTCGTGCTTGGTGCTTGGCCCCTTGGAGCACCTGGTTCGCAGAGGCTGCTGCTGTAGCTGGTCTCTGCCTCCACCTTCCCCCGCAACCCCAAGCTCTGCTGCGGTCCTTGGACTGCTGTGTGAGCACATGCTGCCCTGCAGCGGCAGGCAGAGCGAGAGAAGATTCCCATGAGCCGTGTGCACTGAGACAGTAGAGGCCAGGTCTGATGTCTGGGTGCCGCAAACGGTGCTGAGCATGGGGTAGGTGCTGAGCCCCTGGGGTGTGCAGGACCCTACGCCGTCCAGACCACAGAGAGCCCTGCAGGGTCTGAGCTGTAATCGGGCAGAAGGTATGCAGGACTCCCCTGGGGCCTGTGATTCTGTGGCTTCTGCCCCAGACCTTGGGAAGTCGGATACTTCCTAGTTAATATCACAGACTCCAGCTGACAGCCCCAGAAGGGCTTTTCTCCCAACGTTTTCTTTTACAGATTTTTTGACCAACAGAAAAGTTGTAAGAACAGTGCAATGAACGTGCGCCTACCTTCACCTGCATAAACCACTTTGGTCTCATTTCCCTCAGTATAAGAGTTTGTGTGTGTTGGAGACACATGGCGGGTTACCTCTAAGTCGCCTGTATAACCGCAGTGTAATGCTGCCCGTTGCAAAGCTGCACATGGTAAATGCCGTTAGCTGACGTCCCGTGCTCCTTTCGCTTCTGGTTGTCCCCGTAGCGTTCTGTGTAGCTTCCTGCTTTGATGCAGGAGCCAACCAAGGATCAACCAAAGCATTCTGGGTCCTTGTCACGTCTCTTTAACCTTGAACAGTTCCCCTCCTTGTATTTTGCCGCCCGTGACACTAACGATTTTTCAAGAATCCAGGCCAGTTGTTTTGCAGAATGCCCCTCAATCTGGGCTGTCCGTGCTTCCGCGTGACGAGATCCAGGGCATGCTCTCCTGGCAGGAGCGGCACATTTGGGACGCCGTGTCCTTCTTGGGGCAGCCGTCAGGGAGCAGCGCATCTTCCAGCTTCCCACTGTTGCTGCTCTCATTTGTGATCCCATGAGTCGTCACGGAGGAGAGGGTCTCTCAGAGAGACCTGCACCCTTTTCCCTCACTCCACAGGCCACCCGCGTGGACATTTCCCCGGGGGTGCGGGAGGTGGCTCCGAGGGACTGCAGGGGGATTGTGGCCAGAGCTGCCTCCCAGGGCCCCCAACCCCCGCCCTGAGCCCTACGGTTCAAGAAGGGCATGGGCCTCGCTCCTGGGCCGACTTTTCGGAGAGCACCAGAAGGGAAGGCCATTATCCACCGTCGTGGAAGCAACCCCAGTTATATTTGTGACACTTTTCAACTTACAAAGAGCTCTCCCATTCATTTTTAGTTGCAAACAATAAGAGCTGCTGCTTCCCCGAGTACCTACTACCGAGCTCTGTGTTAAAAGCATCATATGCATTAAGGTCATCTTAGGTACTACTGTCACCCTCATTGTATGGATGGGGAAACAGGGGCCTGAGAGGTTAGGCAGCTTGGCTGAAGTGGCAGTGCTGGGGCTCAAGCCCTGACCCCTTTGCACCTCTGGGTCAAGGTGCTAAGCACGTGCTGCATGGTCTCCTCTGGGCATCACAGCAAACCAGGGAGCCGAGCAGCAGACACGGCAGTGCCCACCTACACACAGAGGAAACAGGCCCGGAGAGGTGGTGTGTTCAGGCCAGATTTGTGCAACTGGGACCATCCCCAAGAACTGCTGACTCCCAGCCTGCTGCTCTTGCCACCTCAGGCTGCTTGTGGGACCAGGGCCAAAGATGCCAAGGGTGCTGATGGTCTCCTGCCAAGAGGGATGGGCAGAGGGGAGGGTGACAGCAGTGACTGTCCCTGCACCACACCCCCAAAACAGCCACACCAGAGCACAGAGACCCCACCTTGCCTTGAAGAAAAACAGTCTGAACCACCTTTTGTCCCCGATGACATCCCCCCTCACCACATCCCCCTCCCATCTGCCGGCGTGGCTCCCACACCCTGCCTCTCCCTGGCTGCGGAGAGAAACACCCTGCCGACAGGGCCACCAGTCGTCCCTGCTTGTCAAGGTGCACATGTCTTAGGAGGAAGTGGCTAATTCCTCAGGAAAACCCCTGCCCGGCCCGATGGACTCGAGCAGCAGGTTTCTCGAACCCTGGTTTCCAGGACAAGTCAAGAGTTCCTGCCTGTGGATTGTCAGCTAAAGTGCCAGCTGGGGCTGGGGCTGGGGCTGGGGCTGGGCCTGGGATCATCTGGCGGGGGGTGCACGAGACAAGGACAACCAAAGGGCAGAGGAGGGAGGCCTACCTGTTACCCGCCCTGCAAAGCCTGGATCAAAGTTCACCTCTTCATGAAGCCCACCCAATCACCCAGGGCCACCAAGCCCTCCTCGACCATACAGGCTCCTGCTCCCTTAGCAAGCTTGCTCCTCCTCTTCTACAGCGCAAACCGGGGGCGCCTTTCTACAGCCACTTGGGCCTAATACTGAGCTGGGTACGCAGTGGGTGCTCAGCCCATTTTCGATTAGTGGAATAAATGGAAAGGATTCATTCATCCAACCATTCATTCACTGGGGAAAAAATTAATGAGCAATGATCTCGAGCTAGGCTCTTCTCTAGGTGCCCTTGACATTCGAGAGTGGGGAGAAGACCACAGACAGAAACAGAAGCACGTACTGCAGGCCAGGGAGTGGACGCACGTGACTTGGAGACCGGGGAGATGGGAGGGTGGGGAGAGAGATCTCCACTCGCTCGCCATCCTGTCGGGCCTGCCCCCCTGGCCCCAGCCCACAAGGACAGGCACTCTGCAGAGCTTCTGGGCCTCTCCTGACAGGTAGCCTTATGTGAGCTGCAGATAAAATGTCCCAGGAGGGGCCGTTTTAGCTAGGCTTCCAGAACAGCAGCCATTTTTTCTCCGGAAATAAAATCGCTGGCCACTCCAGGTCAGAAACTGAGAGCTTGGTCCACCACTAGGACCAGGGCAGCCAAGGAAGGGGACAGCTGCCTGGGGTGTTCAGAAAAGGGCGGAAGCATCAAACTGCTTCGGGGCGAGGGGCGCCCTCTCCAAGCCAGGACCTGGCTGGGCAGGAGCACGGCAGAGGAATCCACGTTCCCTCCCTCCCTGCCTCAGCGTGGCCTTCCTTCGCCACCCCATGTGCCTGGTACTCCTGCCCTCTCTCCCACTTTCCTCCCCCTGCCCCTGCGTTTGTCACCCTGCCACATATATACTCCCTGCTCTACTTATCCATTGTTTTCACTTTTTGTCAACTTCCCTCAACCCCCTAGAGTGTCAGCCCAACGAGGACAGGGAATGTCACCTCTTTTGTTCACTGCCGTATCCCAGCTCCTAGAACAGTGCCTGGAACACACACTAGGTGCTCAAAGAATATTATTCATTCCTTCTTCCGTCCTTCCAGAACACTCCCAAGTTCCTGCTCTGTGCCTCACGTGGTGCCGTGGGCAGGAGAGAGACTTATAAATAAATCATTAACCCTTAAAGGAGTTCATGTCCTCCCTTGGGAACAGATGACTCCAGAGGGCTGTGTGTCCTGCACCCACCTGGTCCCAAAGGTTCCCTGCCTTAGCCCACCCCTCAGCTTGGACCTGGAGTAACCGGGCCCACAGAGCCTGCACAGCTGAGGTTTGCAGCTGCTGCTCCTGACTGTGGTCTCACCTCCTTCTCGAATATTGTGCAGGGGGCACGAGGTGAGGTTCCCACAGTCTGTGGGGTGCCACACCTCACACAGGAGACAGGGACTGTCAGCGAGGTGACCGGAAGGGTGCTAGGGTGGAAGAGAGGGTAGCTGCAGAGAGGAGGAAGGGGGCTGGGGAAGGCTCGGGAAGCAGAAGAGGGGACCTGCCAGCCCACACAGGGTGCAGACGGAGTGGGTATAGGTGATGTCACTCCAGGGTTGAGGGTGAGGCCCTTCCTGGGTGACTTAGGTCCCGGGCAGAGCTGGAGGCAGCTGAGAAGCAATGCCACTCAGCTTGTCCAGCCAGAGTGAAAACTGCATGCGGGCGGGAAAAAGCATCAGAGGGGACAGGCTCCCCTGGGCAGGAATGGGTTTGGGAGATGACCCATTCACATCCCCCATTTCACAAGTGAGGCCTTCAGCCCAGAGAGGCTCAGAATTTGGCCAAGGTCACTCAGCAGGAGTAGGCAGACACTGGACCCAGACTTTAGGCCAGCCGTCTTGCCACCACTGCACACTTGCCTGCATAGTTTCCTCACACTTGTCACCTTTCTCTGGAGAACCTCAAGTGGCACATACTTTTTCTATTGTCTCGGGCACTGGGGCAAAAACGAACAGGTACTGAGTGCATGCCCCACGCAGGCTGGGCTGAGCTCTGTGAAAAAGTCTTTAACTGTTTCTACTGTCTTTCATACATGTTTTTCCCCCTTAATCCCCTTTTATTTTAGAATAATTTTATATTTACAGAAAAGTGGCAAAGAAGGTAGCGCCCCCATACACCTCTCCCTCGTCGGCCCGGCAGTTAGCATCTTAGGTACCCACCGTTCTTTGTCCCAAGTAAGAACCCAGCGTGGGAGCATCGCTGTCAACTGAAGACTTTATTCGGATTTCACCAGGTTTCCCATTGACATCCTCTTTCTGTTCTGGGGTCCTCTGCGGGGTGCCACGTGGCCTTGAATTGTTCCTGGTCCCGTGGCCCCAGGCTGTGACAGTTTCTTGCTTTCCTTGTTTTTTCGTGTGCCCTGTATGAACTTGGTAGTCAGAAGAAGACAGATCAGGCTGATTTATGTTGGGGGAACTCCTTCATTCTGGTCTCAGCGGGAACCAGTGGTGCCAGGCTTCTTTCAAAGGCCCGGTGTCGCCCTAATCCCCGCCCACTGCCCTTTCAGCCCCTGCTCCTGCGGCTGTCCCCCAGCTCAACCCAGGGAGCTGGGGGGCCTGGGCCCGGGTGGGGCGCCAGGTGCGAGCCCGGCCCCGCGGGGTCCCCGCCGGTTGGCGGAGCACGCGGGCGGCTCCGGGTCAGCTGTTCCGCCGCCCCGCCCCGCCCCCCGCCCGGGGCTCTTAAGCGTCCGGGCCGCCTGGCAGCGCCCGCCGAACCGCCGCCTGCCGCCGGGCACCAGCATGGCCTGGAACAGCAACCTCCGCTGGCGGCTGCCGCTCACCTGCCTGCTGCTGGAGGTGGCCATGGTGGTTCTCTTCGGCGTGTACGTGCGCTACGACCTCGACGCCGACACGCACTGGGGGACAGAGAAGAAGCTCAGGAATATCTCCAGCGACCTGGAGAACGAATTCTACTACCGCTACCCGAGTAAGTCCCGCCTCCCGCAGCTGCGGCGCGGCGCGCCTGTGGCACCTGTCGCACCTGGCCCGACGGTCCGCGCAGGCTCCCGGCGGGGCGCCCGCCGCCTCTGCGGGTCGCGCTGGGACCGGTCCGACGCGCTGCCTCCTCTTCCCCGAGAAAATCTAGTAGAGAAAACTCACCCGGCCGAGCTTGGTATTTGGCCACCTCCCCGCCGTCGGAGGCCGCCCGCACACCTGTCAGGGAGCCCAGCTCGGCTCCCTCGAAGACCCGAATCCCACCGCCAGCACCCACCGGTGGGCGCCCTGGCTCCCCTGTCCAGCTGTGCCCGTACTCCAAATAAGAGGGCAGGTCCCGTGTCAAGGGCCACAGGGATGGCTTGGTGAGGCCATCGCGTGTGGGACCAGCGGTGGCGCAGGAGGCCGTGACACCCATCCTCTTTTGGCTTGGAGAGGGAGAAAAGCGCCCCTGAATGTTCTGGTCCCTGGGGTGCTGTGGTTAGGAGCGTGACCCTGAAACCAGGGACCTTCTTCCTGTCATGGCTCTGCCATGGATAGGTGGGTGGCCTTAGGCAAATGCCAACCTTGCTAAACCTCCATTTCCTCATCTGTCAAATCGGGGTAGTAGCGGGGCCTTCCTCGCAGGGGTGGGGCAAGGCTGTGGTGAGCCCGTGCAAGGCTGCGGCACAGTGCAGGGACGCAGTCCTCACTCCACAATGGCACCATGCTGGGAGAACACTGACCCCGGACGCCCTGGCATGTGGGCGCCGGGAGAACTGGCCCAAGGTCACTCCAAGGGTCCCAGCCACGAGACTCCGGCCCAGGACTCTTTCCATGCCCTGGTGCTCTCTGCTCTTCCACCCCACCCACCAGCAGCCAGTGACATTCTTCTAGCTGCTGGTGCTCACATGGTCATGGACTATCAGTTTTGGAAGCCACCCTGAGGCTCATGTCCAACAGCCACCTATATCAGCTGCTGTTCCCTCCGTGGCTGTACTGTCTCAGCAACAGGGGGGTCCTCTGCCTCCAGAAATGACATTTTACTTAGGTCCAAGGAAATAACTGCACTCATGCAGAATGGCAGCTTGCAGGAAAGACGTCTGAGCTTGGGGGGCTGCAGGCTCAGCGGAAGACAGCTATAGTAAGTGGCTGCCAAAAAGTTAGGGCCATCACAGCCTACCTGAATAGTTACAAGGTGCCTAGAAGAAGGGAGGTGACACCAGAGGGGTATGCCTCGTGCTGGTGACACCACAGCTTCTCCAGGGCTCCACTTGGGCGGTGTTTTAAAAAAGATTTTGACAGTTGTGGCCTTGGGACTCAGGCTCCTGGAAAGCCCCAGGGAAGAGCGGGACACATTTCAGGAGATGGCTCGGGGCAGAAGAAGCTCTGGTTTCAGACACCCGACTGTGGCTGACATGGACCGTTCCATGAGCCAAAGCAGCCAGGCTTGCCCAGGGCCCCTGGGGACCTGCTCCTCAGAGTCACTTCCACCTGATAAAGGACAAACTTCCCCCCAAGCGGATGGCGGTGTAGCTTTGGAACTAAACAGATCTGGGTCCATCTCTAAGTGGAGCGAGCCAGCTACCTAACCACTCTGAGCCTCGGTGTGCTCATCTATAAAGGTGGGAATGGTATTTAAAGGACAGGATCTCTAAAAAGATTCAAGATGACAAGGTGACCGGCAGGGCTCTCATCTCATGGCATAAAGGGAAAGGACAGTAAGTGCTGGCATCAAGCTTCCCCGCAAGGGAGTGAGTGCTCTGCCCACGAAGGTGTGTAAGTGGAGGCTCAGCTCCTGTTAGAGATGTGTCAAGGACTGTCCCCCTGAATACTAGTTTGAACTATTATAGCATTTAAATGCCTTTGTGTTCTCGCCAACTACAAAGTGATTTTATTTTATTTATTTTATTTTATTTGAGACAAGATCTTGCTCTGTCTCCCAGGCTAGAGTGCAGTGGCATCATCATAGCTCACAGCAACCTCACACTCCTGGGCTCAAGCGATCCTCCTGCCTCAGCCTCCCAAAGTGCTAGGATTACAGGCGTGAGCCACCGCGCCAGGCCACAGGTGCTTTCTGCCTGCTCTGTCAGGTGGGGCATTTATTAATATTATCTCTGTTTTGTGGTGGAGGAAACACGGTTAGAGAGGAGCCTCACACTCTTAGCCGGCCAGTGGCACAGGCAGGTCAGAGCCAAGCCCTCCTACCCTGCGCCCCACCTGCTTCCCAGGGTCTTCTATGGCATTGCTGCCCCGACCACAGCCCAGGAGGGTTTGCAGTGCTGGTGTGGGAGCGGTGGGGCAGAGTCTGGGGGAGTTGGGGGACCGGCCACTAGGTCTCGAACAGTGCCAGCGGGGCTGGCCCCCAGGGAATGAGCACCACCCTTTCTGTGCTGACGCGGCATAGAGGAAGGCTGTGGTGGCCCGTCAGTGTGGGAAACTCCGATTTGGGGGACTTTGCCAGCTTGGTGGAGGGGGAAGCGGGAGCTAGAATGGGGGTAGAGAAGCAGGGACGACAGCTGTGTCCGGATGCCCCCTGGTGGCAGCTCTCGTGGCTGGGAGCCAGTGTGCCAGCCCTGCCCCATCAGGGACCTCCAGGTTCTGAGCACCCAGAGTCACCCAGGGGCTGAGGGCCAACCCCCACTGACCCTCGGCGAGTTGCCAGGCCCATGCTAAGCACCTGGTCAGCCTTGAAAGAGGAAAAGAGAAGCAATGGCACATATTATTGAGCAACTGCCGAGGAGCCAGGGCTTTGGGTGGGCCATCTCATGCCACGTGCGCCGCAGGCCTCTGGGGCGGGCTATGCCGGAGCGCGGCCGCTGCCTCGCGTACGACACAGAAACTGCATCAGAGAGGTTGCGTCCTCCGTGAAGCTCACATGGTTTGGGCCCTCGGATCATTGCTATTGCAGTCATTTTAGGTAGCACCAAACTTTATGAAACAGAAATGAATAAATTGATACCTGTTGGTGCTAAATTAGGGCAGTTTGGGAGATAAAGGGAGCAAGACAATGACTCCGGAGGTGCCCAAGGAGAGTGACACTGGTGTCTGTGCCCCCGAGGGCCGGGAGAGAAAGAGACAGCCCCAAGGGAGTCAAACAGAGAGGCGGGGCACCCAAGGAAGGGGGGGGGGGACAGAGGACAGACAGGGAGGAAGGACCAGGAAGCTGAGGACACCTGCTCCTGCCCGTGGGCCACAGGGAGTCCAAGGCAGCCCCAACACTGCAGAGACCTACCCCGTCCGGCTCCCTCGGTCCTCTTCACCCTGCCGCTGCCCTGCCGCATGGCTTCTCTGTGCCCCAGGCAGCTGACAGCCCTCTCCTCAAAGGCCCCATGTGCCCCAGTGCCGTTTTTTCCCAAGGGCTCCTCCCACCTCCCTGCCAGCACCTTCCTTGTCTGTTCTGCAAGCTCCAGGGCTCAGCCAGTTCTCCACTGTGTCCGTCCCTCCCCCCATTCCCACGTCCCAGCTCCCAGCTCTGTCTGCAGGCCTGCCCGACCTCAGACCCCCAGCACCCCACAGCCAGGCTCCTTCCGGACCAGCCCTCACCCCCGTGCTCTGCTCAGACCCCCCATGGCTGGGACCAGACCCAGCACCTCCCTGCCACTCAGCAACCTCTTCCCTCGGCCCTGTGTTTGTCAACAGCCCTGCCACCCTGCCAGCTCCCCTCCCCGCTTCTGGAATTATAATCTGAATTTGTCACCTCCCTTTTAGACCTCTCTTCCGGTCTGTCACCCATCAGTCCTTCCCAGAATAACCATACTACCGTTCATGGGGTCTCACATACATGAGCTCAGTTTCCCCCACCGAGGTGTGTCTGCTCGTGTGAGCTTGGCGCGGCAGCTAGACTCTGAGGGCAACTCAGAAAACATAGGAGGGCAGGACGCATGGCTGTCCTGCGTCAGCTCGGACTGCTGTCCTCCGGTGTGCCAGGGCCCCTCGGCCTCCTCCAGGAGGCTGCTAGCCAAGGGGTCTGTGACCTTGGCCTCAGGGAAGCCTGGAGGAGAGACAGATGAGGACAGATGGGCAGGCAAGGTCACGGCAGCTGTGGCGTCAGCATTGCTCCCTGCCACCTTGGCCAGGCAGCAGTGGGCACTAAGTGGCCCAGCAACCCTGTGGATGGGGGTTGGGCTGGAGGGGGCTACAGCCCCACCTGCCCGTGACCCCACCTGGGCTCCTGGACTGCTGCTCAGCTGGCGTAGCTGGTGCTGCTGGGACAACAGGAGTCATCCATCCATCCACTGATGTCCACTGGGAGCCTGCCCTGGCGCCCTCCTGGCGCTGGGGATGCCGCAGCGAACAAAACAGGCACGGCCCCGCCTTCTCGGAGTTTTATAGGCGAGTGGGACAGACAAGCGAACAGACATACGACTTCCAATGGTAACAAGAACTGTGATCGATAAAAGGGTGCAAGGTAGGAGAGAACCTACCTTAAACTGGGTGGTCAGGAAGGCCTCTCTGATGAGGTGACATTTTGCTGAGATCTGTTGGCCATTCTGCAGGAACAGCATCCCAGCTGGAGGGAAGGCCACAGGCCAAGACCTTAAGTGGGCCTGAGAAAGAGAGGGGGCCAGAGCAGCTGGAGCACAGAGGGAGGGCAGCAATGGGGTCCTCGGGGATGGGGAGCAAGTTGGAGAGGAAGGGCAGGACCCTGAAGTTTCTCTCCTTTTTTTCAACGTTTTATTTGGAAACAATTTCACATTTACAAAAAGTTGCTCAAACAGAAATAGTGCAAAGAACACCATATATTTTTAACTCAGATTCAGCTGTTTGTGCTGTCTACCCCTAGACACACCCATGCACGTTTTTTTCTC
>VSMD01023460.1:0-13962 GCA_008750895.1 Mirza zaza | reverse complement strand
GAGCAAGAGGGAGACCCCATCTCTACTATAAATAGAAAGAAATTAATTGGCCAACTAAAATATATAGAAAAAATTAGCCGGGCATGGTGGCGCATGCCTGTAGTCCCAGCTACTTGGGAGGCTGAGGCAGCAGGATTGCTTGAGCCCAGGAGTTTGAGGTTGCTGTGAGCTAGGCTGATGCCACGGCACTCACTCTAGCCTGGGCAATAAAGTGAGACTCTGTCTCAAAAAAAAAAAAAAAAAAAATGTATGAATGCATAGAAACAAAGATGTGAAAATATTAATAGTGGTTATCTTTGAGTGATAGCATTTCAAGTAAATTTTTTCCTTTGTACTTTGTTTTCAAAGTTTTCTATAGTGAAAATTATAAGGTATTAATTTCACAAGTGAGCGGGCATAGTAAATATTAAGGTAGGATGTAGCTCCAGAGATTGATGGGTAGGAAGATAAACAAAAATACAGAAAGAGAGGTGGGACATAAGAAAGAAAATTGGTGATTTTATTGTTTGTTTTTGACTGAAATGTTGCTTAAGGCCGGAACCATTCAATAGAAAGGAAAATTTTCTTCCTTATTCTGTTCTCTGGACCTGAGCTAGTAATATTTAGGCTTGTTCAGCTGTATTGTTGATTAAATAAGCTTTGTGGGCTAGCTTGAGAACTTATTTTTATAGCAAATTTTTTTAAATTAAAAAAACTGCATTAGAAGCATCCAGAATGTCAACAAAACAGCTGTAACTTTTTTTTTTTTGCAATTACAGAGTGGTATTCAGTTAACAGAACAATTGTTTCGTATAAGCTACCATCAGAGACAACTGAAGATGAAAAAATTACCATCCCCATATGTAACTAATTTGTGCTGTGCACCAACAAGAACCTGCCTTAAATTTCCATGCCAATTTACAACCCCCATACTGTACCAGGCAAGGTTAGTGGCTATTGAAAATACCACCAGGGCAGGGCTAGCTAAAGACACATTAGGTAGTGTGTTAAATATACAAAAAAATACACTGTATAGTTTAAAAACAAATCTTACACAGCCTTATATTTCAATTTTTTTTCTTTAAGAGGAGTAAGTTGTATACAGGGAGGTTAAATGCTTTATAGACTAGGAAAAAAAAACTGCTAGAACCAACTTATTCATCATTATCATCTTATTATTATTATTCCTCTTCATCTTCTTCATCTTTCTCATCTTCCTCCTCTTGCTTTTTTCAACCTTGACAACTCCCTTTTTTCCGCATCAGGCTTTCCTTTAGCTCGGTGTGCAGTACTATCCTTTTCATATTTTTCCTTCAGCTTTGCGGCTTTCTTTCCGTAAGGCTGTTTGTCATCTGCAACAGTATCATTCCACATCTCTCCCAGTTTCTTTGCAACATCAGCAATGGATAGGCTGTGATGTTTTCCTTTGATTTAGGGTGATACTTGGACCAGAACAAGAAAAAGGCCTCTTGGGTGCATTGGGATCCTTGAACTTTTTTGTTTTCCCTATAGGAAGGATGTAGGTTTTCATTTCTTTTTCATAACAAGCCTTGTCTGCCTTTGCCATATCTTCGACTTTCCTTTCTCTTTAGCAGACATGGTCTTCCACCTCTCTGAGCACTTCTTAGAAAACTCTGAGAAGTTAACTCAAGCATCTGGGTGCTTCATCTGGCGCTTCTCCCAACAAGTTTGCACAGAGAATGCTTATGATGACATTTTGCCTCTCTGCTGCTTAGGATCGCCTCGGCCCATGTTTAGTTATTTTTCCTTAGCGAGGTGCAGAGTTTCCCAGTGCCCATCCAGCTCTCACTTGCCGTAGCGCTGTCTCTATGGAGCTAAATGTACTGCAGTGACGGTCCAGCAATTTTTTTAAGTAGTAAAATGATTTATAATTCCAAACAGTTAATTTAGAAACAAACTTTTTTGGAGGTAGAGGAGGTGGGGAGCGTGAACAATGTTTCTTTTGTTCACTTCTCTACACCTAATGAGTAGCACAGGGTCTGGTACACACACTCAATAAACATTAGTGGAATGAATAAGTAAATAAACGAATGAATGAACATCTTCTCCCATGTATAATCACCACCTCCCATCCCCTGCCATGCATACTCATAGACACTTGCTTCGTCCGATGGTTGAATACCCTAAGTTGGCTCTAAAACTTAAAAAAGGTAAGAGCATGCACAGCCCCTTCTCAGTACCCATCACAAGTGCTTTCCAGGTCAGAAGTACAGCTCTCCAACCTCAGGTAAGAAATCAGAATCCTGGCCTGATGTAGAACTGAACTCAGTGAGACTTGGCCATTGTCTAGTCCACGGTGGTAGATAATATTTGTAAAGTAATCTTTTCACTAGTCAGGATACACCTGTACTTAAAATTTATTATCCTTTCTTTCCTCCTCCAAGAATTTTAAATACCTAACTTCCTCTCTGGGTATACTTGTACTAAAATACATTACATTTATTTTTTTAAAGATATTTATTCTAGCCGAGCGCGGTGGCTCACGCCTGTAATCCTAGCACTCTGGGAGGCTGAGGCGGGCAGATTGCTTGAGGTCAGGAGTTTGAAACCAGCCTGAGCAAGAGGGAGACCTCGTCTCTACTATAAATAGAAAGAAATTAATTGGCCAACTAATATATATAGAAAAAATGAGCCAGTCATGGTGGCGCATGCCTGTAGTCCCAGCTACTCGGGAGGCTGAGTCAGCAGGATTGCTTGAGCCCAGGAGTTTGAGGTTGCTGTGAGCTAGGCTGATGCCACGGCACTCACTCTAGCCTGGGCAACAGAGTGAGACTCTGTCTCAGAAAAAAAAACCAAAACAAACAAACAAAAAACAAAATTTAAACTATCTCTTATACACATGTGGGCAAAGTTTTTATATCTGTTTTTTTCCTTACAGGTGAATTTTAATGAGCCATTGTCCATGCTTCAGCGCCTTACTGAAGATCTGGAATACCATGAGCTATTAGACCGAGCTGCAAAATGTGAGAACTCTCTAGAACAGCTATGTTATGTTGCAGCTTTCACCGTGTCCTCCTATTCCACTACTGTCTTCCGTACCAGTAAGCCATTCAACCCACTCCTTGGGGAGACCTTTGAGCTGGACCGATTAGAGGAGAATGGGTATCGATCCCTCTGTGAACAGGTAAAGGAGCCTCAGGACCATAATATTTCCTTTCTGAAGAAAGGGATGATTTTTTTTGGTAGATCCCCATGAGTGTTAAGCTTGAAGAAATTCTAGTCCCTATCATCCCAACCTTCCTTCTTTTCCTTCAGAACTTCAACACGGCGGGGGAGGGGGGGAAGAGCTAGGTATATTTGCGTGTACCTCTAGTCCCAGCTCCTCAAGAGGCCAAGGTGGGATGATCACTTGAGCCAGGATCAAGATCTGCCCGGGCAACATAGTGAGACTCTGTCTCTAAAAACAAAACAAAAAAAACTTTAACACTGGAGGCCCAGGGATTCACCTACTATTGTGGGTATAAAAATGTCAAGTGAGAGTTTTGGGTGTTTCTCAAAAATTAATAGGCAGCATCTTTTCCTTCTCCTATCTGCTTTCTTAATTTGAGCCTGATTTCTTCAAGGTGAGTCATCATCCCCCTGCTGCTGCACACCATGCCGAGTCCAAAAATGGCTGGACATTGCGTCAGGAAATCAAAATCACCAGCAAGTTTCGAGGCAAATACCTCTCTATTATGCCCCTCGGTAAGGCTACCATCTTTGCAAGAATTAGTGCTTCAGGAATAAAAGGTTTTCTGGCATGATGGAGCAGGTCATCGGTTCAGGAATCAGGATACCAGAGGTCTTATCTGGGCACTGAACCTCACTAGCTGGCTTTGGGTTACTCATTTAACTTCCTAGCTATCAAATAAGTGAGGAGGCCAGAAACTCGTTAGGGATCTATCCAATCAAATTTTTTATCTGCTTAGTTATATTTAATGTATCTTTAGGCACTATTTTAGAACATGAATTTTAGCAGGCTTTTTTTTTTCCTATTTCTATCTCTTAACTGTGTTTTTCACCCCATTACACTAGCAATCAGAATCTGTAAATCGAAACTCTTACTATTGCAAGGTTAGGTTTCTTGGCTAGCCCCTTCCCCTTCTCCTCTCATTTCTCTTCTCTTTCTTCCTCTACTTGATGGGCTAGGTATCATTTATGTAATGGCTGAATTTTAGCTAAAACGAAGCTTTATTTTAAAAGATCGTATTGGATTACAAGTTAATTTTGTATCAAGATCAAAAGGTGCAGGCGTGAGATTGGGAATCTAATATGCAATGTTAGAGAGCCTATACCTTAGAGGAAATGTGATTATTCAAAAAGTATAGTAGAGATTCTCACTGCTTTCTTGAACCAGAGCAGCCACGTTTAGCCACGTATATACTGAAGAGTAAATCTACAGAAAGAGAAAGAAGCACAAAGCAAGCAGATAGAGAAACCACGTAGCTCCCAAGGGACAGAGCTGACAGTAACTCCCTGAGCTCCTGGTGGCTTTCCATTTCCAGGTTCTAGTCTTTACATGAGACGTAGCTGTAGTACTTGAATATTACAGTAGAGGTTTCTTCTTTAGTAAATTCCCCTTTGCTCAGAAATACTAAGTGTAGTAGGTATAGTGCAAACTAGAAATTAGCCAGAAAAAGAATCCAGAAATGTTTTGTAATATATTAAAAAAAGAAAGTAACTAAAGTGTCAACTCTATTATTTCAAGCTTAATATGCAAAAGGCCCTTAGATGAAAAGGAGACTAAATGATAGATTAGTCTTGATCTTTGCTGAGGACCTTTAAAATGCTTCTAGTTGCTTATTTGTCTTTGAAACTAATAATTTCAGATGTATTAGGTTAATAGTAGTAAATGCCTGGGATGTTCACACCTAATTTGCAGAACTTGGATGTCAGTGGTCATATTGCAGTGTGACCATGGAGAAGAGTTTCACAGGCTCCTTGAAGATCTCTAAAGGGATGAATTCCAAGGATAGTTATATATAGCCAGCCTTCTATATCTGTGCATTCCACATCCATGATTCAACCAACAAATTGGATAGAAAATATTTGGGAAAAAAACAACAATAGGCCGGGCACGGTGGCTCACGCCTGTAATCCTAGCACTCTGGGAGGCTGAGGTGGGCGGATTGCTCGAGGTCAGGAATTCAAAACCAGCCTGAGCAAGAGTGAGACCCCATCTCTACTATAAATAGAAAGAAATTAATTGGCCAACTAATATATATAGAAAAAATTAGCTGGGCATGGTGGCGCATGCCTGTAGTCCCAGCTACTTGGGAAGCTGAGGCAGTAGGATTGCTCGAGCCCAGGAGTTTGAAGTTGCTGTGAGCTAGGCTGACACCATGGCATTCACTCTAGCCTGGGCAACAAAGTGAGACTCTGACTCAAAAACAAAACAACAACAATAATAAATAATAATACAATAAAAATTAAAAATATATATATATATATAAACCCAATACAGTGTAACACCTATTTATATAGCATTTACATTGCACATACATAGGTATTATAAGTAATCTAGAAATGATGTAAAGTATATGGGAGGATATGCATAGTTTATATGCAAATATTCACCATTTTATATAAAGGACTTGACCATCTGTGGGTTCGGGTATCTACAGGGGGTCCTGGAAGCAATCCCCCATGAGTACCAACAGATAGCTATACATTTAAAAGATAACCAGTGAAATGTTTCACATTTTCTCTATAATTTGACTAATCTAGACTTCAGTGGATGAATAATTATATGAACATGGTATAAGTGGTGGGTCTTATTTTTTGCAGTTAAAAAATGTCTTTGATAGCATTCACATTCCTGTGGTTATTTGAGGATTTGGGTCACCAGAATGTGTGGTCATAATAAGTCCCTCCCTCTATCAGCTATTTACTGAGTACCTACCATGTGCCAGGGCATGGTTCTTAGTGTTTGGGAAATATAAATGAACAAAACAAAAATCCTGACCTTCCTGGGAAGATTGGGGAAAAAAAATAGACATGGTTCTAGACATTGGCCCTAGAGATGGCTGTATTTAATATTTTTTGGATCAGTGATTTGAAAGAAGACTCATGCAGTGAAATTTTCACACTAACACTAAATGGCACTCATCTCTCAGAGGCTAAATTGTTAAGCCAGTAGATATAACTGAAGAAAGATATATGTACAGGGTTGTAAGTGAGTGAGCAGATAGAAGTTTGGTTAACTCCAGTATATTGAGCATAAAGTAATAAATTTAGGGAAAGTAAACTATTGTGGTGATAGTTAGCGTTTGAGTGTGTACTGTGGGTCAGGCGTTGATTAAGTGCTTCTAATATATTAACTTATGCAAACCTAATAATAATTTTATGATAGGTACTGTTATTGACATTTTTTTAAATGATGAAAATGAGGCATAGATAAGTTGTCAAGATCACCCAGCTAGTATGTGATCTGAGCTGAGGCAATCGGGCTTCAGGGCCTACTGTCTTAACCACTAAACTGTACTAAAAAGGGGAGAGACTGCAAGCTATCAGTTATAACCAGGAAAAGTACATTGAAGAATTGAAGTCTAAAAAGACAGGACAGTTTTAAGGTTATTTGGTGGCAAGAAAACTTTGCACAAAATTATGGTTCTCTTAACTCCACTTTGAAAAAGTCATAGCTGTGCCTGAAGAAAATCTAATACAGAACAATGAAAATACTTAAAGGTATTTGGAGGCAGTGGCAATGAGTCTGGGTCTCCCTATAAAAGAGATTAAAAAGATTAGAACTCTTGCAATCTGGAAAGAAGAATGCATCTAGAAAATAAAATTGAAGTTTGCAAAATAATGCATGCTATTGTAGAGGGGAAATATTAATTTGTTCATTAAGTTCCAGGATGTTAAACTAGGTGAAGTTTAAAGAGATATATTTAAATAAGGGTATTATTTTATAGTTTTGGAGTTCTCTAACCTATAGGGAATTATAATTTGAGAATATATGGAAACACCCCCATTCAGCCTGTTGATCCTGTGTCAGTCATACAACAGAGCTCTGTGGACCTTGGATTTGCCCTTGAGTGGAACCCTAGTCCGAAAATTCCTCTGGAGTATTTAATCCATTGATTTTTATTATAACTACTGATAAGGTAGGATTTATATCTGCCATTTTGCTATTTGTTTTCTACACATCTTATGTCTTTTTTATTCCTCTACTCCCCTGTTACTGCCTTTATTTATGTTAATTAGATATTTTCTGAGTGTACCATTTTAATTCCTTTGTCATTTTCTTTACTATATTTCTTCAAGGTATTTTTATAGTAGTTACCCTGGGTATTATGATTTACTTCTTCTAACAATCTAATTCAGATTAGTACCAACTTTTTTAAAGCAGTAAACAAAAACTTTGCACCTATATAAATCATTACCTTTCTCCTATTTTGTGTTTTATTTTTATACAAATTATATTTTTATACATTATATCCCTATCAACACAGTTTTATAATGTTGCTTTATGTAGTTGTCTTTTAAATCATTAAGGAGAAAAAAAGAGTTGCAAGCAGAAACATTTTTACTGTCTTTTGTATAGTTTAACCATAATTACCTTTACTGGTCTGTTTATTGTTTAGCATGGATTTAAGTTACTGTCTAGTGTCCTTTCATTTCAGCCTAAAGTACTCTCTTGGTATTTCTTGTAGGGCAGTTCTGCTAACTGTGAATTCTTTCAGTGTTTGTTTATCTGGAAATGGCTTAAATTCTCCTTTGTTTACATAGAATAGTTTTGCTGGATATAGAATTCTTGCTTTGACATTATTTCCTTTCATCCCACTGCCTCCTGGCCTCTATCATTTTTTTCTTTTCTAATTTGTTTTATTGTGGTAAAATACATATAATAGAAAATATAGTATCTTAACCATTTAAAAATGTATAGCTAAGTGGTATTATTAATAAATATATTTGTAATGTTGTACAACCATTACCACCATCCATCTCCAGAACTCTTCATCTTGTAAAACTGAAACTCTCTAGTCATTAAACCATAACTCTCCATTCTTCCCTTCCTCCAGACCTTGGCAACTACCATTCTATTTTCTGTGATTTTTAACTACTCTACATACTTCACATACTTAACTGGCAGGGGAGACACATGATCATAAATACCTCACATAAGTAGAATTACATGGTATTTGTCCTTTTGTGATTGGCTTATTTCACTTACCATAATGTGTTAAAGATTCATTCCTATTGCAGCAAATGTCAGAATTTCCTTCCATTTTAAGGCTGAATAATATTCCATTGTATGTATGTATTAATAATACATTTTGCTTATCCATTCATTTGTTGATGGACTCTTGAGTTGCTTCCATATTTTGTTATTTTGAATAATGGTGCTATGAACATAGGTATACAAATATCTTTTTGAGATCCCACTTGCACTTCTTTTGTTGATTATATACCCAGAAGTAGAATTGCTGGATCACATGGTCATTATGTTTTTAATTTTTTGAGGGACCACTATACTGTTTTTCACAGTGAATATAATACCATTTTACATACCCACCAATAGTACACAAGGGTTCCAGTTACTCCATACCCTTGCCAACACTTTTTTTTGTAAGTATTTTCTCCCATTCTGTGGGTTGCCTTTTTACTATTGTCTGTCCTTTGATGCACAAACTTTTTTAATTTTCAGGAAGTCCATTTTGTCTATTTTTTGTTGTTGCTGTGCTCTTGGTTTCATATCCAAGAAGTCATTGCCAAATCTAAGGTTGTGAATCTTTTTGCCCAACATCGTCTTCTGAGAGTTTTGTAGTTTTAGGTCTTATGTTTAAGTCTTTGATTCATTTTGAGTTAATTTTTGTATATGTTTATTAGGTAAAGGTCCAACTTCATTCTTTTGCATATAGATATCAAGTTTTTCCAGAACTGTCTGGTGAAAAGACTGTCCTTTCCCCATTCGGTGGTCTTGGCACCCTTGTCAAAAGTCATTTGATCATGTAAGTGAGAGTTTGTTTCTAGGCTCTTTCTTCTAGTCCATTGGTCTATGTCTGTGTTTATGCCAGTTATCACAGTTTTGATTACTGTAAGTTTGTAGTAAGCTTTGAAATCAGAAAGTGTGAATCCTCCAGCTTTGTTCTTTCTCAAGATTGTTTTGGCTATTTGGGGTCCCTTGAGATTACATATGAATTTTAAGATGAGTTTTTCTGTTTCTGTGAAAAACATCATTAGGATTTCGATTAGGATTTCATTGAATCTGTAGACCACTTTAGGTGGTATTGTGCATCTTAACAATATTAGATTTTATAATCTATGAACATGGGATGTGTTTCCATTTATTTATGTCTTTAATTTCTTTCAGTGATGCCTTATAATTTTTACCTCCTTGGTTAATTCCCAAGTGTTTTATTCTTCTGATGCTATTATAAATGGAATTGTTCTTAATATCCTTTTCGGATTGTTCATTGTTAGTGTTTAGAAATGCAACTAATTTTTGTGTTGACTCTGTACCCTGCTACTTTGCTAAATTCATTTATTAGTTCTTACAGGTTTTTGGGGGCGGAGGTTGGTGGAATTTTTACCATTTTCTACATATGAGATCATGTCAACTGTGAACATGGATAATTTTACCTCTTCCTTTCTATTTCGGATGCCTTGTATTTCTTTTTCTTGCCTAATTGCTCTATAGAAGCTGTGAAAGTGGGCATTTTTGCCTTATTCCTGGTCTTAGAGGATAACCTTTCAGTGTTTCACCATAGAGTATGATGTTTGTTGTGGGGTTTTCATTTATGGCTTTTATTTTGTTGAGCTATTTTCCTTCTGTTCCTACTTTGTTGAATGTTTTTATTATGAAAGCATATTGAATTTTGTCAAATGCTTTTTCTGCACAATTGAGATCATTTTTTTTTCCTTCATTCTGTTAATGTGTATTACATTGATTTTCATATGTTGAACCATACTTGCATTTCAGGAATAAATCCCACTTGGTCATGGGGTATGATCCTTTGACTATGCTGCTGAATTCAGTTTCCTAGTAATTTGTTGAGGATTTCTGCATCACTGTTTGTAAGAGATATTGGTCTATAGTTTTCTCTTTTTTTGCAGTGTCTTTTTTTGGCTTTGGTGTCAGAGAATACTGGCTTTACAGAATGAGATGATGGTGGAGGAGGTATTAAGAGAGTTAGGATATATTTAGGTGGAACACCTATTTTGAAGATGTTTGTGAAGATTTAATGAGATAATGCATAAGGAAAACATAGCTCAGTGCCTGGTACAGCACAAGTGCTATCAGCAGAGTTGCTATTATTATTAATATATTATTATTATTATCATTAATGTCATTGCCTTCATTGTTGTTATCCTCATCAGTTACCTATCAGGGCTACTTTAATCTTTTGTATAAGACAGACATGCCTAAACTACAATTAGAGTGTTCTTTTCATTAGTGGTTACAAAGGGAACTTATAGAGTAAGTTATACTGTTAATTGGAATTGACTGTATTATTCACTATATGTCTTTTTAAATTTTTTTATTATTTTGAATCCTCAATTACCTCTCCTCAAACCACTGATATTGGTATTCATTTGAGATCAACTCATAGGAACAGTAGTCAACTATATGAGTGCCTATTATGTTTCAAGAATTTTACTGAGCAAATAAACAAACATATACTGCATAACAGAATGTGGTTTACAGATGATAAAACTGAGGTTTGGGGAAGTTAAAAACATTCAGAGTGTGATACTGTACTGGAATTTTGATGATAACCACCCAGAGTTTGTGCAGATTCCATAAATTAAAAGCACAATCTGCGAGAAGACTAACCTTGCTTCAGATGCCAGCAGTAAGTTTGGTACTCTATAGGCCACTTGACTACAAATTTAGGAGTTCCCACCACTCCTGCAGTATGATAATTTATTAGAATGACCCACAGAACTCAGAAAAGTGCTAGTGCTACACTTAGGATTACACTATTATTTAGTGTACAAATCAAGACCAGCCAAATGAAGAGACCCATAGGGTGAGGTCTGGGAGGGTTGTGAACACAGAGCTTTTGTGTCCTCTCCCCATGGAATCAGGGCATATCACCTTCCTAGAACACTGATGTTTCACCAACCAGGAAACTCCACACAGCTTTGGTGTCCAGAGATTTTATTGGGGTTTCATTATGTAGGCTTGACTAAATTATTTTCCACATGATTGAATTTAATATCCAGTCCCCCTTTCCTCTCTGGAAGTCAGAAAGTTGGGTCAATTATCAGTCAAAGCTCTAATTCTGCAATCACATGATTGTGATCTTTCTGGCCTGGCTTGCCCTCATCTTGAGTGAACTCATTAGTATTGGCTATCTGTTGCCTACTATGAGTCACTTTATTAGCATAAACTATTAGGGCCCATCATAAATGACAAAGACACTCCTGTCACTTGGGAAACCACAGGGCTTTAAAGATTCCATCCTAGGAACCATGGACAAAGACCAGACATACTCTTTATTATACAACACAGGGTCACATACCTAATGAGGGCTAGAGACAGGATTGAATCCAGTTCTGTCTGATTTCAAAGCTTCTGTTCTATTTACTATTCCATTTTTACTATTAAGGCCCTTAGATAAGTGGCTTGTTTAAGGTCAGACATCTAGTTACTGATAATAGGGCCTGGCCCCTGGTACTGACTATTTCTATACTACTGTATGCTCCTTCCACAATGCAATTTTATTTTTTCATGTTGGGACATATTTGAATCATTTCTGTAGATTTTGCAGTTGGTATTGTAAGATATAGCTCCCTAGCTAAGATATATCAGTTATCAGTGTCTGTTATCATTTAGTTTATTCATAGATTTAAAATAACAAGTGAAAAAATTCAGTTGATGCTTTCAGCATTTAAGTTTATAAGTTTTTAATTTTCTTTTTAAAAGTAAGAAATATCAATAGAAGGAAATTAATCCATTGCTATTTCTAGTCTACATGGTGCTATTTTTCTAATATTTGGCTTAATTCGTATACCTCTTTCTGCTTCCAGGTACCATCCACTGTATTTTCCATGCAACTGGGCACCACTACACTTGGAAAAAAGTTACCACAACGGTACACAACATTATCGTGGGCAAGTTGTGGATAGATCAGGTGAGCAAAAGTATTCCAAGTGCTTCTGAAGTTCAGAAGAATACCTTCTTTGGTATGTCTTTGCAGTATTTAGGACATTGATCCCAGAATATTATAAGTTTATCAGTTTCTCTTAAGGGATTTCTCTCAAGTAATATCCCTACCTTCACCTCCCCAAGTTTCTATCCCACAAATTATTATTTATAAAGGACCAAATTATAACATTCACTAATGACTACTGGGACTGTGTTGGGCACTAAGAAGGGTACAACGAAATAATAAACATGGCCCCCACTCTTAATCTTTTCATTTCTCATCAAACATTTGGTGCCAGGCAGTATGCTAGGTCCTAGGGATACAAAGTCACATGAGCCGCTCCTCAAGAAGTTATTATATCATTAGAGATATATGACAAATGTGTAGGTTGAAAACTTTTTAACAAAATATACTAGTATAAAAGATATACTAAGATAATATATTTAATTGTTGGTTTCCTTAAGACAATGGTTGCAGGCCAGGCATGGTGGCTCACACCTGTACCTAGCACTCTGGAAGGCTGAAATGGGAGGATCGTTTGAGCTCAGGAGTTCAAGACCAGCCTGAGCAAAAGTGAGACCCCTTCTCTACTAAAAAAATAGAAAGAAATTAGCTGGAGAACTAAAAATTACATATATATATATAAAAATTAGCCGGGCACGGTGGCACATGCCTGTAGTCCCAGCTACTTGGGAGGCTGAGCCAGGAGGATCGCTTGAGCCCATGAGTTTGAGGTTGCTGTGAGCTAGGCTGATGCCACAGCATTCTAGCCTGGGCAACAGAGTGAGACTCTGTCTCAAAAAAAAAAAGACAATGGTTGCAGTAAATTCATAAAAGGGAGGGAATACTGTCTTCTGAGCAGTCAGGAAAGGCTTCACAGTAGATGTGGGAATTAAGCTGAGCCTTGAAGAATAGTTTGGGATTTGGAAGATAGAAAGGAGGGGAAAATGGAATGAAAACAGTGTAGAAAGGCCCATCATAGGGGACCTAGAAATTGTGAATACTTTGATTTAAGCAGGAGAGTTCATAAAAGGCACTAATGAGGGATTGGTTTGGAAAGAAATTATTTTGTGAAAGTTAAATTATTATGTGAATTTCAGTATTTGTGCTGAAGGTCAAATCATACCATCTAGCATGTGAAACACAATTCAAAACAAAACAAAAGGTCATGTGGTCTTGATCTCAACCTGGAATACCAAGGTTACATAGGGATTCTATTGCATTTCCAAGATTAGCTAAGACCTGAATCTTTTTTTTGGGAGGGGAGACAGAGTCTCTCTCTGTCACCCAGGCTAGAGTGCCATGGAATCAGCCTAGCTCACAGCAACCTCAAACTCCTGGGCTTAAGTGATCCTCCTGCCTCAGCCTCCCTGGTAGCTGGGACTACAGACATGTGCTACCATGCCTGGCTAATTTTTTCTATTTTTAGTTGTTTGGCTAATTTCTTTCTATTTATAGTAGAGACAGTGTCTCGCTCTTGCTCAGGTTGATCTCGAACTCCTGAGCTCAACCAGTCCTCCCGCCTCGGCCTCCCAGAGTGCTAGGATTACAGGCGTCAGCCACCGTAACTGGCCTGAGACCTGAATCTTAAACAAGGGAGTGCTAGAATGTAAGACTGAAAAGTAAAGAATTACGAGGCATGGGGTTTGGCAGACACTGAAGTCATCCAGTCTTTTTTTTTTTTTTTGAGACAGAGTCTCACTTTATTGCCCAGGCTAGAGTGAGTGCCGTGGCGTCAGCCTAGCTCACAGCAACCTCAAACTCCTGGGCTCAAGCAATCCTTCTGCCTCAGCCTCCCAAGTAGCTGGGACTACAGGCATGTGCCACCATGCCCGGCTAATTTTTTCTATATATATTAGTTGGCCAATTAATTTCTATTTATAGT
>VSMD01023452.1:0-18443 GCA_008750895.1 Mirza zaza | reverse complement strand
TTTTCTTTTTTTTTTTTTTTTTGAGACAGAGTCTCACTTTATTGCCCAGGCTAGAGTGAGTGCCGTGGCGTCAGCCTAGCTCACAGCAACCTCAAACTCCTGGGCTCCAGCAATCCTGCTGCCTCAGCCTCCCAAGTAGCTGGGACTACAGGCATGTGCCACCATGCCCGGCTAATTTTTTCTATATATATTAGTTGGCCAATTAATTTCTTTCTATTTTTTATAGTAGAGATGGGGTCTCGCTCTTGCTCAGGCTGGTCTCGAACTCCTGAGCTCAAATGATCCGCCCACCTCGGCCTCCCAGAGAGCTAGGATTACAGGCTTGAGCCACCGCACCTGGCCTCCCCTTGTTCTTAATGCTCAAAAGGCTCTGTCAGATTATTAAAATGTCAATGAATGTCTCATCTTCAGTTATCTTCCTTTTCAAACTATCTCTTGAAGTTGAGAACCACTGGAATTCATCTAGTCCTGAACTACTCATTTACCTTCTATTTCTCCAACCAGTTCTATTTGGCTTCCTCTTCTACACACTATCTTCCTCACCATTTAATTTGTTTTACACTTGCAATTGTCATTTATGGTTCTAATTTACTTCCATGGCCTAAACTGCCTGCCAACCTTATGGGTCCCCAAATCTCTTACATTAACCTCTCCCCTACAGGCCCCAGAACTTTATTTTCACCCAGATGCTTGCCAATTTTTCAGGTTATCTTTTTTTTCCCTTTCCCTAACTCCCCAAACCAGGACTATGTCACATCTCTACATCTTTAACACCACCATTTTCCTGCCCTCAAACCAGTCAGTAATCTCTGCTTTCCCTCATCACCTTGAGTGGCCAGGCCATTCAGAATACCTGTCTCTAAATGCTACGTCTCTACTACTAATACTCTAGCTTTGACCCTGATTATTCTCTCCTGGAAAACTGCAATAACCTAACCCAAAATTTCCCAAAGTGTGGCGTAGTCACTACTAGTGGTATGTATACAGTGGTATGTATGCAGCACATAGTAATGGCATATATTTAGGCAGTACACCTTTGTGAACTTTAAAAGGGTAGCTATGTTTATTATAATGTGCATTAGGAAAAAACAATGGCACATCAAATCTTTGATTTCAAAACAGAATTGTGAGGCCGGGTACAGTGGCTCATGTTTGTAATACTAGCACTCTGGGATGCTAAAGTGGAGGATCACTTGAGGCCAGGAGTTTGAAACCAGCCTGAATAAGAGTGAGATCCCCCCCAACTCTACAAAAAATAGAAAAATTAGGCAGGTGTGGCACCGAGTGCCTATAGTCCCAGCTACTCAGGAGGCTGAGGCAGAAGGATCACTTGAGCTCAGGAGTTTGAGGTTGCAGTGAGCTATGATCATGCCACTGCATTCTAGCCCAAGTGATAACAAGACCTTATTTCAAAATCAAACAAACAAAAAAACAACAGTAACAAAAAACCCTCAAAATTGTGGACAGTAAGAGTAAAATAGGCAGGCGTGGTGGCTCACGCCTGTAATCCTAACACTCTGGGAGGCCGAGGCGGACGGATTGCTCAAGGTCAGGAGTTCGAAACCAGCCTGAGCAAGAGTGAGACCCCGTCTCTACTATAAATAGAAAGAAATTAATTGGCCAACTAATATATATAGAAAAAATTAGCTGGGCATGGTGGCGCATGCCCAGCTACTTGGGAGGCTAATGCAGAAGGATCACTTGAGCCCAGGAGTTTGAGGTTGCTATGAGCTAGGCTTACGCCATGGCACTCTAGCCTGGGCAACAGAGTGAGACTGTCTCAAAACAAAAAAACAAAACAAAACAAAAAACAGTAAAACAACTTTACAAACAAGAGTAGATCTGAAGAAAACAATGTGGGCGGTATGCAAATATGACAAAAGCTATCAAAAATGATATAAATGACTAACATTTGGGAATCATCATCTTAGTAAATAACTTTGCTAATAATCTGCTCACCTTATAATACTTTTTTTTCCTTTTCTTTTTTTAATAGAGATGGGATCTCGCTCTTGTTCAGGCTGATCTTGAACTCCTGAGCTCAAGCAATCCTCCCACCTTGGCCTCCCCAAGTGCTAGGATTACAGGAGCTACCGCTCCCAGCTTCTAATACTTTAACAGAGCTACCAAATTAACTTTTTTTTTTGAGACAGAGTCTCGCTCTGTTGTCCTGGTTAGAGTGCAGTGGCATCATCATACCTCATTGCAACCAAACTCCTGGGCTCAAGTGATCCTCCTGCCTCAGCCTCTGGAGTACCTAGGACTACAGGTGTACACCACCATGTCTAGCTTTTTAAAAAAATATTTTTGTAGAGATGAGATCTTGCTATGTTGCCCGGGCTGGTGTTGAACTCCTGACCTCAATCCTCCTGCCTCAGCCTCCCAAAGTACTGGGATTACAGGAATGAGCCACCATGCCTTATCTATTTTGTTATCTCTTTAAACAGAATGCACAATATTCAATATCCTTCAACTCAACACTGTGGAAAATCCAATTGTGTAGAACCCAATGAAAACGAAGACAAGTTTTAACCTGTTTCTTATGAATTACTTGCCTTGTTCCATGAGTCTTTCCTATCTTTCCCACTGGAATCTTTCCTCCCCTTGAACTCACACAACACTTCATTATTTGTGGCACTCATCACACAGAATTTTCAGCTTTATGTATGTTCTCTCTCCTACTTGATTCTGAGCAACCTGAGGTTAGGAATGGTGCCTCTATCTTATTTCTGTCCCCATCTTAAAACCCTATACCTAGAAGACACTAATAAGTGTCAGCTGGATAAATGAATCTGTACCTTAATCTCAAAGAATACATGGCAGAGAGAAATGGTATGGACAGAAAGGAACCTGAATTTGATATGAAACTTGAAATTTTAGATTAGGGAAAAATTTTTTAACTGGCGATATCTGTTTAAAAGAAAAGCAAGTTTTAAATATATACTCTGCCTAGAAGCTGAAGCACAATTAGGTGCTTAGGTTAATATAATACTATAATACAGATATCTCTGCTGTGTAAATTGGAATGGGAGTTTCTGAAATGTTGATACTCAATTCCACAATATGAACTAAGAATAATTTCACTAGCAGAAATCTGCATATGTAATAAATCATTACTCTCATGTGCACATTATTTGAAATATACGTGATTAGTTGTTTTAGATTTTTCCAATAATAATTCCTCACTTATCTTGTATCCACTAGCACATGCTAGCAAGCCTCAAATATGTAAAAAAAGTTTAAAGAAGATAATGTAAAACTGTTGAGAATTCTATCCACTATGTATTTTTCTATAACTTGGGATGATACAATTACTCAATCTTAGCCATGATATATATAGGTTCACCAGATGTTTTGAGGATGCACCATTTGAACCACTGGTAAAAGGGTAGAGAATGTGTACTGAGAAGCACTTCAACGGTCTCTCAACCTTACTATATTGCAGGAGGATCTGAACAGACAACAGAAACACTGTAGGCAGGATGATTTAAGAACTTGGAAGTAAAGGACTTAGATAACCTTTTTTCAGCTTGAGGAATAAGACTAGAATTCCTATCTAAGGAAACTCTAGTTAGTAGTCTACCACTCTAGTAGACTCAGATCAGCCCAGTTTAAATGTCAGGAAAAAAACAGACACACACAAAAGTGGCTTTGATTATGTAAGTCAGAGGAGGGGGAGCCTACATCATACACCCAAGGCTCCTTCTTACGGCCAGCAGCAGCTTTCTCAATGACACAAATGCAGAGTGGCATGAGATTTCCAACAGCTTAACATTTTAATTTGGGGTGGGGATAGAAGTGAATACATAAGTTGCTTTGTGCTCCCCCAAATCCTAATGTATTGGGGTCCAGCCAGGCTGACCCAAATGGAATCCAGAGCGAGTGGGGTGTTGGGTTCCCCGAGGAAAGGGGGTAGATCCAGAACAGAGCAGAAACGGTGACAATTATCTGTATGAAAAAGTAAGGATACTCTAAGTGAGAAGGACTAGCATCAACCTACATAGCAATTTGGGAGAAAGGAAGAGGAAAAAAGGGAAGAGGTAGCAGCAGGAATAAAAGAGAGCCAGACACTTCAGCCTGAGACATTTGGCTTCTTTTCAGGGTTAGTGGGAAAAATACAAAGAGGCAGATTAGCGTCAAGGATCAGGGATCCACAGCAAACAGATGAAGTCTCCAACAACTCTTTTTGGTGCTGTTTACTACTTGGCTTGCTTCTAGGATTTAGCTCAATTCTTATGTGA
The DNA here is from genome assembly GCA_008750895.1 of Mirza zaza. Lineage (NCBI taxonomy): Eukaryota > Metazoa > Chordata > Mammalia > Primates > Cheirogaleidae > Mirza > Mirza zaza. Next base: position 14,202 of record VSMD01023452.1, on the reverse strand, counting down.
ATTTGGTATTTCCCATCTTGGGTGTTTCCCCTGAACTTTAATATCAGCGCACAAATCAAATATACCCAAGAGATATGAATTTTGTTATCATGTGTTAGAGCCCAAGTCGCTGGCTCTCTGGGCCCTACTTCCTTAGTTGCATGCATCTACTTTTAGCAGTATCCCTTCTGAGAAGACTAAATTTGAGAAACAAATTAAAAAATTACAGTGTAATGAAGAAACTATGAATACAAAGTAAAGAAATTACACCAAGGTCAATCAAGGTTCTACCACTAATTCAAGATTGAATATCTCCCTGGCTTTTACCAAACAAGTAACCAGCACCAATGTTTTAAAGATAAGAGTAGAGATTCTAGTTTCCAAAGGACAAAACCAAAGCACACTATGCATAGCCTGTATCCCCACCCACCCACAAGCCAAGATCCCAGCCCCGCTCTGCTGCCAGATAGTTACATAGAGGTCATGTCATTGAGGGCGTGGTCCAGCTCCTCGCTAATGGCCTTGTACTTCAGTTTCTGGGCATAGAGCTCATCTGGACAGGCACAGGAACCACAGGGAGGAACGAGGGGACAGAGTGAAAGGTTTCAGAAGCAGATGAAGAGAGGGAATCATTAGAAATTAGGAAAAGTTTGTCTGTGGGTCTAATACCACAGTTAGGGAAACATCTACGCTGGCAGCCACGACTGGATATTTTCAGATCCACTGTTCCCTAGGATCAACTGCACTTCTTAATGCCTCTGATTGCAGCAAGGGTTGAGAACCTGGGCATAGTCATGACTAGAAACTCTTATTACCAAAGGCATTCAAGAGGATACCACTCCCGCCTAGTTACCCAAATTCCTAGCAGTGATAACACTTAATTTAACAAAATTAGAAAAGGGACAGAGTACATATCCCTATTCAGACACCACTTCTCTGCATACCAAATGTGACCCTTAATGTGCTGAATGGTCCAAGAATAAGGCCTATTCATGGCCTCTTTGCTCCATAGGTTGCCTCCAGAAACTCTTCCAAAGAACATCCTGCTACTGAGAGCATACCACAGGAGCATATCTCAGAGTTCTCGAAGTAGAGGATATCTTCCCTTGTCAGGGTGGACGCAGTTGCCAAACTACAGGGGACAGAGGTATGTAGAAAGCCCCTGGTATTAGTGCTGAGACATGGTTATTCCACAACTTCAATTCTTGTGCTCTACAACTTGAGTGGTGAATAGGACTGCCAAAAGTAGCCAAAAAGACATGCATCTTTGTTGCCTTTTGAAATCATGGCTTCCATTTAAACCTACAGACTAAAGATTTAAGACTATGAAATTAAAGATAAATGTAGCCATTACCAGTCTCCTCAAAGAAAAAGAGACAAATTCCAGAATATTAAAGTCTTATTAAAGGAAAATATGACATGTAAAAATCCAACACTAGGGATTGACCCATTTGTCTAGCTGTGGCACAGGATGGGGCACACGATACATGCCAAACCACTGCCAACTCCCTTTGGTGTACAGGAAAAAGACTAATGGTTAATGGGCAAGGTCTTCCTCTATATTTCTCTATTTCAATCCCTCTCCCAGGTTCCATACCTTCCAAATCATCAATTGTCTTTTCCAGCTTGGCTACCGATCTCTCAGCAAACTCAGCACGGGTCTCTGCCTGGGGGAAAGATGAAATCAGTCAGAATCAGAGACGAAGACAAAAAAGAAGTATCTCTATTTCTTCCACTTTTTATTTCCATATCTTTCAGAACCAAAGCCAGCCAGTCTAAGTCCACATTAATGCTGTATAAACCTCCAAATGTTTTGGGTCCCTCCCTATAACCCCCTCAAGCTTACCTCCTTGAGTTTATCAGTAAGAATCTTTATCTCTTCCTCATATTTGTCTTCTTTTTGAGAATACTGTAAAAGAAGTAGAACAAAAATTTCAGAGTAGAAATTAGTCACACAGACAATACCCCCCCTCCCTGCATTTACTCTTACACTGAATATGCTCTTAGATCTAATGTGTTAAATGGTCTAAGAGTAAGAAGAGCAAGGCCCTGCTCTGGACAACAAGTCCTTAAAACCCAAAAGTCTCTATCTTTAGAGTCTTGATACCCTCAGTTTACAATCCTCCATGACTTTTATTTTTAAAATGAACCTAAGCTTCAATTTCATTCCGATTAACCCAAGGAGGCTGTTCCTTTCTCCTGCTTGATAAGGAATAGTGACACCCCGTGGCCACATAACACTCCCACATGATAGTAGAGAAGTCATCTGCCTGGATTGCTCATTAGGTCTCAGAGTTGATTCTGTTACCCCCATCTGTGTGCTAGAAAATCTATTAGGGCCCCTGATTATTGCCTTTCAGCACAGCAGTATTAGCCTGAGGAGCACATGACTCCATGCACCTGAGACCATGAAGTTATTTTTAACTAAAGCAATCAAAGTGCACAGGAATTAGCATTAAACCCTGAATCTGCATAGATTGTCGGTGGGTAGGAAGAGGACACATCTCACTGGATTATATAAGGAATGGGTGTCTCCAGTCTTTCATCAAGGGCAGGGCTGGGCCCAGGCCCCAAAGCCTGTCACTTTCATAAACCAGCCCCTACCTTCTCCGCCTGAGCCTCAAGAGACTTGAGGTTGTTGGTGACATTCTTCAGCTCCTCCTCCAGCTCAGAACACTTACTGTGAATATTTTAAATACCGCAGGAGAGGAAAGGGGGAAAGGAAGAGAATAAAAAAAGGGAGAGAGACACATAGATGTGAATTGAACCTATATGTAGACAGAGTTGGAAGGCATACTGGGGAAGAGAAGTTCCCAGGTAACCTGAGCAAGCATCAACCCTCCTCCCTCTACCATAGAACATGTCAGGAGCTGGAAACTCCTGAGCTCAGAATGTTTGGATACTAATGAAGAAAGAATACTTGAGAGAAATCACTACTGGGAACAAGTCATAACTGCTACCTGGGGTGGAGGTGGGAACAGATGCCCAACCCAAACAGTCCCCCAAATCACCCAAGGGAAGGAGAGACCCTGTAGAGAGGCAGTGAAGCAACTAGGAAAGAAGAGATGAAAGATGCTAAGTAAGTGGAAAAGAATGGAGCATTCCATGAAGAGATGAGAAAGCGCTCAACAAATCAACCAGTGGAGGGGAGGAAGCTGCAAAACAAAAACAAAACAAAACAGAACTACGCCATACACATAACCTTGCTGTGGGTTTAATGGTTAGTACCTTTTCTTCAGCAGCGCTCAGACACTTCAGGTTCTGGTCCATCAGTCTGATCTGCTCATCCATCTCTCGGCAACGGCTGTTAGTGATAGTCATGGGGGTGGCACAAGCCAGGTTGTGGGGAGGGAGAAAGGGCAAAAAGGGACACAGCAAGAAAACAAGCAGCAAAACGAAAAAAAAAAAAAAATTCAAAAAATGGGAAGAAACACCATGATGGTCATGATATGTTATGTCAGGGAGAGGAGAATGCAAGGGAAACACAAACACATATGCATCAGCACTGACTTTGTTATACAAGGCCCAGAAGGTGCCAGTGGGGGTAGGGGGTAGTTATTACCTGCCCTTGCCCTAAGGTTCACTAGCAAATTGGCAACGTAGTAAAAACAGACACCTTAAGTCAATATAGCTACCCCGATGCCCCAAAAAGAAATACACTCCAGGTAGAAAGACCCAAGAGGGTCTTCCAGTTAACTGTTTAACATCTATTAGTCTTTATTATATCTCAATTTGTAAACCCTATCAAAAAGAAATAAGAAAGGTTCATTTGTCACTTGTCACTAGTCAAGTTAAGAGTAAGGAAGCCTAAAGCCATTCTTAGGGCCTAAAAAAGCACTATAGATGATTCCCACTCCCTAGGCCCTGTTTAACAAGGTTGAAAGAATGCTAGTTTATTCATATTAGTGTCCAAGCCAAAGGAGAAGGGACAGAATGGTAGGACAAGATTTGGGGACCAAGATACTCACGACTCTGCAAGTTCAGCTCGTTCCTCTGTGCGTTCCAAGTCTCCTTCAATAATCACCAACTTACGAGCCACCTACAGGAAAAGATCCCAGTACAACTCAGTGAAGCAAAGAAGGAGCCATTTCCCTCATGATTCTTTGCAGAAGCTTGATTATCATTGAAGAAAGAAGAACAAACAGAAGGTGACTTACCTCTTCATACTTCCTATCTGCCTCTTCTGCAATATGTTTAGCTTCTTTGAGTTGGATTTCCTGGAGTTCCATCTTTTCTTCATCTTTTAAAGCCCGGTTTTCAATCACCTTCATACCTCTGCCAGAAATAGGACAAATGCGATACTGATGCCCTGAGGAGTGTCACCAGCTCCATTCCAAAGGACTCAGAAATGCACCTTTTATAGCCATTCCTTTCCATTTGCTGCTCAAATGGAAATCCCATAGCACTACTTCCATACCTTAGTTTAATTATTTCATTGAAAAAAAAATTTTTATAAAAATAATACAGGCTTATTAAGAAATTAAATATTTAAATGTGTAGTCAAAATGTATATTTAAATGTATAGTCTAAGGGTAAAAAGTCTCTTTTCCCACTTCTAGTCTTGTTCACCAGAGGTAATCTCTAATATACCATTCTGTAACGTGTTTTTCTCACTTTCTATAATTTGGACACTACTCTGTAATAATATATGCATAGCTGCCTCATTCATTTTCACAGCTGCACAGTGTTAATGTACCCCTAGCAGGGCATTTTTAATTCTGAAAAGCCTTGGTTGTCAAGCACCTCTGTTCTAGTTTTAACTCACATGTGGCAAGGAGCCAATTGGCTACTTTCACACAGATGAACTGTGATTGGGTTCAAGGGCCATGGTAATCAACCCAGGCCACACATTAAAATAAGCTGAAGAACTTTTAAATACATCATTGCCTGTCTTGCAATTGATTCTAACTGAACTACAGTGGGATCTAAGCATTCACATATTTTATTTTTTTTTTTAAACCAAGAAAGTTCAGTCTCTGTAGAGACTGTCAAAAATTACAAATGCTGGCCGGGCGCGGTGGCTCACACCTGTAATCCTAGCTCTCTGGGAGGCCGAGGTGGGCGGATCGTTTGAGCTCAGGAGTTCAAAACCAGCCTGAGCAAGAGCGAGACCCCATCTCTACTATAAACGGAAAGAAATTAATTGGCCAACTAATATATATAGAAAAAAATTAGCCGGGCATGGTGGCGCATGCCTGTAGTCCCAGTTGCTTGGGAGGTTGAGGCAGCAGGATTGCTTGAGCCCAGGAGTTTGAGGTTGCTGTGAGCTAGGCTGACACCATGGCACTCACTCTAGCCTGGGCAATAAAGTGAGACTCTGTCTCAAAAAAAAAATTACAAATGCTGACTACATTTTAAGCCCTATTGGGAAAAGCTTTCAATTAGCAATATTCGTGCCTCAGATAAACCTCATTGGCTACAATACTGCCACTGGACAAAGCTCACATATTTTAAACTCTCCAGTGATGCCCCCTTACTCCCAAGCATGATTCTAATAGTACAACCAGGGCTGAGAAAGTTTATTAAAATACAGATTGCTGGGCTCCACCTCCAGAGTTTCTGATTCAGTAGGATCAGGGGTAGGAGCTGAGAATATGAATTTCTACCAAGTTCCCAGGTGTTGTTGATGCTGATCTGGGACCTAACTGTGAGAACCTCTGCTTTAGGAGGACTAATCTCATCAATAGGAGTTTATGATCCACAAAGCAGAAGCAGAAGTCATACTGGTGGGCTCATTTTAAGGTTCATTTGGTCAGTTTATAGAGAAAGCCCAATTACAAAAGGGCCACAGCATCTAGGTAACCCTCACTCTGTCTTCAAGGGGCAAGAATATGCAAAACTAAAGGAAAGAAGATTCTGTAAGATAGAATTACTATTTTTTTTTTTTTGAGACAGAGTCTCACTCTGTTGCCCAGGCTAGAGTGAGTGCCGTGGCGTCAGCCTAGCTCACAGCAACCTCAAACTCCTGGGCTCAAGCAAGCCTGCTGCCTCAGCCTCCCGAGTAGCTGGGACTACAGGCATGCGCCACCATGCCCGGCTAATTTTTTCTATATATATTAGTTGACCAATTAATTTCTTTCTATTTATGGTAGAGACGGGGTCTCGCTCTTGCTCAGGCTGGTCTCGAACTCCTGAGCTCAAACGATCCGCCCGCCTCGGCCTCCCAGAGAGCTAGGATTACAGGCGTGAGCCACCCACCGCGCCCGGCCTAGAATCACTATTTTTAAAAGCAGGTCTATAACGAAATCTTGATCAGACCTTTTGCAATTCACACTCTAGCAGGCTCCCTACACACCTCTCACTCTCGTCAGCAGCTTTTTCCGCTTCCTCCAGCTTTTGCAGGGCAGTGGCCAGGCGCTCCTGAGCACGGTCCAGCTCCTCTTCAACCAGCTGGATCCTACGGTTCAAGGAGGCCACCTCAGCCTCAGCCTGTGTTTGAATGGAGAATGGAAAAGGGAGGCAGAGGCGTGGTGAAAAGAGCTAGCTGTGACAGTAAGACTGGGGCTGACTACTGTGAGGAAGCCAGAGTCTGACAGGGTAAACCTGTCTTAGCTCAGATGCTGAAAGACCGACAAACATATATACATATATATATATGTTTCCTCCCTTTCCCATCAACAAACTCTCATATGTTCCACAGGAAGAGGGTTTTAATACTCAGTTCCTTGCCCAGCCCAGTGATAGTTAGTACCACCCCCTTTTCTGGACTCAGTTCAAATTCCTGAACACACTGGAGTCAGAAAAGGTAGCCAGTGAAGGGTTCCCCCTGCCTGAGCTCTGGCCTGGAGGTGTGTCTCACCCTCAGTGACTTTCTAATAAGTGTCTCGTAAAGTGAAAAAATAAATAAATAAGTTTTCTTAAAGAAGGAATCTTGGATTACCTATTAATTTGCTGTTTAACTTAAGTTGTTAACCCTCTAGTCACCTTACACTAATAGATCAGAAGGATAACTAGCCGAGGGAATGTCTTCCAGAATAGACTTCCAGACTGGAAATCAAAAGAATGGAACATTGGGATACCTAACCCACTCCATCCCTTCAACGTGCTCAAACCCTTTTCTCCCTGACCTCCATCCCACAATGAAATACAGACTAGAGTCCAAGTAAACCCATGCTGCCTTCCTGGCAATGGAATAAGAATCAAGGAAAGGAGGAGGCAGACTGTATGTGGATAAATTCTAATGGTAGAAAAGCATCCTTCCTATAAATGCCTTTCTCCCCACCCTTCTCCCTTCACTGGAGGCAGGTACGCTGACTGCCACAACTATACAAGAATTTAATCTGCCTCGCACACCACCCAGTTCAGATGCTTATCCAAGTGCCTGGTAAACACGATCTCTCTTCTACAGCCCAGATTGTGCCTGAATTCTATTACCCTGGTTTCCTCCTGGCAGGCAGGGGTGGGGGCAGCTACAGAAATAATCTGGGCCACCAGCCCCTGTGAGGACAGATATAGCCCCAAAGATTCCTGTTAACAATCAGGACTAGCACAAAATTTCTATAAACATGGTAGGTTCAAGGGACTGGGAAGGGGGGCTAGAGATCTAACCACCAGACAACAGGAAAAAAAAAAAAATTTCAAGACGTCAACATAAGTTGAAATTATTAAGAAACAATTTGTGTCTCTACTATTTAAAACATCACAAAGACAAGTACTCTCTGGTTCTGTTTCTTTTAGGAAAGCAGATGTCCTATAGGACAACACATTTCTCCTCATAAACCCAACAAAGCCAAACCGTCAAGAGCAAGTTAGGCTATCAGGCAAGAACTATGAAAGACTGCTAGTACAATGATTTATCCCCCTGCAGACAAAAAATGAAACTAGATTTGGAGGAAGCTCATGAAATGTAAGTCCCCATCCGGCTCACCAGTAGTTACCCAAACTGGAGTAGAAGATAACAGGCTATGGGGGCGGGGTGTACGGTTTCCACGACAACAAGCTGGCTCAGGCAGTTTCTCCCACAAATCAGCATTTACAATAGAATTCTCCGCAAGGCTGAAAAGGGAGGAGGAGAAAACACATCTTGGTGCCCTCACAAGAGCATGCGCACATCAACAAGCCTGTATCAAAAGCAGAACCCAAGATGGGAGTCCTAGCAAAAGCTTCAGAGACCCTGAGGGTGGGGGTGACCAGGACATCACTGTTCTCTTTTTTTCTCCTCCCAGAGGATCAGTTCTCTTTCCAATGAAACAAAAACCCATAGAATCAAGATCTATTACTCTTTTTAAAGGAATAAAGAAGACAACCTGACTTTTCCCTCAAGACAGAACCTATGCACAATGCCTGTCCCTTTCAGGTCAAATAGCATAGTACCAAGAGATTGAACAGAGCTACTTTTTGCAGACCACACTATCCACAGTTCTAGGAAACATTAAGCTTTGTGCTTTCCTAATCAACCTAGGTTTTAGCATGACTGCCCAGAGGTGGTTTCAGTCTTTCAGTCTGTCCATCTCTGCCCAGCTTGGAGGATATACACTACTCTGAGGTCCTTCCCTTCAGGTAATAATAGGATTTTCCACTGCCCAGGAAGCAAAGATCCCAGGGATGGGAGTGGAACACAGCAGCAATCTGGTCACATTAGAAGATGGCTGGCAACAACTTCAGCTATGAAATGAACCTGATTTAGGCCGGGCGCGGTGGCTCACGCCTATAATAATCCTAGTACTCTGGGAGGCCAGTGCAGAAGGATTGCTTGAGTCCAAGAGTTTGAGACCAGACTGAGCAAGAGCGAGACCCCCGTCTCTACTAAAAATAGAAAGATATTAATTGGCCAACTAAAAATATATAGAAAAAATTAGCAGGGCATGGTGACATATGCCTGTAGTCCCACCTACTCAGAAGGCTGAGGCAGTAGGCTCACTTGAGCCCAGGAGTTTGAGGTTGCTGTGAGCTAGGCTGACGCCACGGCACTCTACCCTGGGCAACAGAGTGAGACTTTGCCTCAAAAAAAAAAAAAAAAGAAAAAGAAAAATGAATTTGATATAAATGCTACCATTCTACACTCCAAGGAGACTCCTTAAGTATGCCACACCCCTCAAGGCATGAAACTGACAGGGCACTGGTGCTCAGAGGCAGAATAGGGCCAAGGACAGAAGGGGATTAGTCTAAATCTGGCATTCTGCCACGCTGGGGTTTCTCTTTTTAGATAAAAGCCACAGATGAAATTCAAATGAAAAAGAGTACTAGAAAAGTTAGGCTTGAGCCCTGTGAGTAAAGGACCACTGGAGTTCACTGCAATCACAGATACATCTATCCAGGCAGATACTGTGTCCTTGGGGACTTTAAATTTCATCAAGGGGGAGGCAAGTAAGAAGGGAGTAGAGTTATCTGCCCCAGAGTAAACAAAGGTGGAGCCTAATTGGAGGCACTCAGAGCAAAGGGCTATTTGCCTCTCCCTGTATGTGTTCCAATATGCAGAGAAGAGAAGGCAACCAGCAGGAAAACAAATCCCAACCAAAGAAAGGTGATAAAGCCTGTTGCTTATCCACCAGACCCCAAAACAGTCAAAGGAAGAATTGTACAACAGTCAAACATTCTAACCTCCTTTAGAGACTAGAAATTTCGGATTAAGGTCAGAATCAAAACTACTGTTCAAAGCCCACTCACTTTCTCAATAGTACTCCTAAATTTAGACCAGAAAAAAATAAAAAAGAAAAATATCAGGGGAAGTTATGAGAGATGTATTAAAAACAGATAAGGTAAACTGTACATTCAAAAATAGTTATGGTAGTAAATTTTATGTTATGTACACTTTTACCACCACTACCACAAAAAAACAGATAGGAAAAAAAGACTGCATATAAATACCATGTTGCCATCTGTTTATATTTAAACAGAAGTACAAACGAAATGCAAAACTGAAAGTGGATTTCACAAAGTATTATATTATAAAAGGTCAATCTCCAGCCCAAGAGCAGAAAAGGACAGACCCTGGAACAACTCTAATGTCTCAGTTTTGGACTCATCCAGCTGCCCAACAAGGGTGGCCTGGAGGTTCACACAAAGCAACCAGAAAAATGATGAAATGACAATCCCGCTAATACCATGTGATACCATCAGAGAGTTCCAGTTCCAGAGGAGGGAGGAACCTACAAACCCCACATTCCAGAATGCCCTAAGAGGATAACAGGTAGCCCAAGCATCCCCCTCCCTTTCCATGGGTGTCTCCTTCTCAGTAGAGGTTCAAAGTTCACTAGAGCAGAAAGTCAAAAGATTAGGCTCCCACAAGCTAGAAAGTAGAAGATAGTGGTTTTCATCAGTATTTAACTATCACCTTACTTCCTCATTCTGAGGACTTCCTCACTAGGTCTCAGTGCAATAAGCAAATCTGGCAGGCAATGAGTGAGTAGTTTAAGAAACATCTGATGTTGCTCACTCTGCTGCTTATCACCTCAAAGTCACCAAGGGTGGAAAAAGGAAGCCAAATTTTCCTACAAGGAAAATTACCAAATCCTGGGGGGAAATCATCACCCACCCTAGAATACTCCTAGGATGCCCATATTTAAATGTTGAGCCTAAAACTCCACAGCTCAACACAATGACAATTCCTTTGGCCATCCTGTTTCCCTTTAAGGTTATCTGTACTCCAGAACAAAAGATGAGAAAGTGTCACTAGTCATAAAGAGTCACCCAGCCAGTCCATCTCACTTGAGTTGATAATTAGAAGTTGCTGGCATACTGAACAGAGGGAAAAATACACCTACAAAAAAGGTGACTAAGAAAGACAAGCAGCTCCCAGCATCTCCATGACCAGTTATAAAAATAAGTATTCTAACAATCTTTAAGTATTAACCTGGAGGACAACGGTCCCATCCCGTCCCCTCCCTCCCTCGCTTCCCACCCTTTTCCGAATCCCACTCCTCTCCCTCCCAAAAATATTAATTCTCAGTTACTCCCCAGCGGAACAGCCAAAAAGAAAAAAAACTTACCACGGGAAAGAACAACAAAGAACACCAATAAACCACAAAAGTTCTTTCATTGGGTGTTCAAATTTTAACAACAGTTACTTTACTTTCTAGTCTCAAGATCCTCCAAAACCAAAGCCTCAACTCAAGGGAGAACAGTTCCCCCCACTAGATTGCACTCAAGTAGTCTAGGCTCTGGAAAGTCTTATGCCTTACTAAAAAACAAGTCAATCACTTCTAAACAGAAAGTGGTTTCAAGAAATAAGTAGAATCACCATTCATTCCTCCAACATCTTGTGTTCCAACTTTGAGTTGGAACAAATTATTTATTGACCTTAAAAAAAAAAAAAAAAGATACCAGGATAATTGGGAAAGGAGCAGAGGAACATCACTAGAGCCACCTAGAACTCATTATTCTGTCCCCATCCACTACATTGCCCGGGTCAATGAGAAACCTTGAGATTGGCACGCCAGCTGATTCTCTGCCATGGACTCGCTTATCAGCTCTGCTTGGAAGAAATGTTCTTTCTTAACCAGTTCAGCTTGCACTGATCACACTTCAGCAATAAAGGCCTGAATCTGGCAGAAGTTCCTGCCTTCCAGGTCATCATGGGAAGGGCCAGGCAAGTTTAGTTAGCTGGCTCCTACACTTGCACTAACGTAGGAGATAAGTACCATCTCCTCCCCTCTCGTTTCACGTCGATTCAGAGAGTGGGTGTAGCAGTTGCAAGAGCACCCCGTAGGAGGAAAGGGCCTCAGGCCGGCGCACAGGAGGCAGTCCTGTGGTCTCAAGCTCCTCTAGGGAGGGAGGGCACCGCGCTTCCTCTCAGCCGACTGCTGCCTCATTTCCTGAGCAGGCGGAGGGAGCGGAAAAGCTGCCAGCAAGCCAGGCCGGGGGCTTTCCGGCGGTTCCCACCCTGCAACTCTCGCCCTTTCACAGAAGGTTCGGCCCTGCCCCTCACAAACGAGAAAAGTACCCACCCACTCTCACCTCTCGCGCCGGAAACCCCAAGCGAGAGCAAAGTTCTCCCACCCTTCATGGGGAAGTGGGGGAGGGAGAAGCCGCTGAGCCCCTCCCCCAGCCGCGCCCGGATCCAAGGGACTGAATGAATGACCTGGGAAAAAAGAGGAGGAAAGCCACTCCCCAGGCTCGCGTAAGGCTCAATTCCTTCAAAGGTCAAGCCTGTTTGCCCGAGCACTGAGATCCCTCTTCGCCTGCTTGCAGTCCTACCGGGGCTGAGCCCCACCCATCCTGTGGCCTCCAACTTCATCTCCGAGCCTGCTGGCCCCCAAAGGACAGTGCCGGACAGCAAAAGGGATTCTTTTTGGGGTCCCAGCTGCACCAGCGCCTGCCCCTCCCTCATGCGCCTCGCCCTCTCCGTACCTGTTCCCGGGCCCGCTTTTCTCCCTCCACTTCCCGCTGGAGGCGCTCGGCTCTCTCCTCTGCATCATCAGCCTGCTGTTGCAGAACCTGGATCTTGCGCTTCACCGCCTCGATGGTGGTGATGCCAGCCATGGTGCCTACCCTGCTCCTGCTCGCGCTCCCGTTCCTGCCTCCTCCGCTCGGCGTTGCAGCCGCTCCTCACCCCTGCTTCCGCCTGCTCCGCCCTGAAATACCGGAACTCACCCACCCTCCCGGATGTGACGATACAGCTGCCGCGCCCTCCCACCGCCAGGCAGGCGGGAAGGCAGTCCAGTGGAGGGAGAGCGGCAGCTGGGAACGAGGGGCGGAGCCTTCCAGTCACCCTAGGCAACCGCTCCGGCCTTACCTTGGGCCAGTAAAGGGGGGCGGGGTTGGGAAGAGGGAGGGTTACCATGGTAACTAGGAGGCGCGTCTTGGTCTAGCCTCTCCAGCCAGGCAGGCCGCCCACAATGGTTGGCCGGTTTACAAGTGAACTAACCTTACACTCACGCAGTTGACCCCGACTCCCCCAACGCCAGCCTGCCACCACTTACCCATTTAGGCACTCTGTATCCTCTCTATGATATAAACATCCTACTAGCCTCTGTTTCCACTCACCCTGCGACAGACTCCAAAAACAGGTTCTAAGAAAAGCCTAAAGGACTTTCTGGGTCTCATCTTCAAAAGAGCCCCACTTCAACCTCCTTTCAAAGTCTGCTCGGGTAGGTTCTCTCTCATCTCCTGCAAGTCAGTGAAAGGAACTACGGGGGTGGGAGATATGGGCAAATTGGCAAAGTTCTCATTATATTTGGCATCCGTTATGAACTTAAGTGTTCCATTCAAAACACCAGTCTTTTCCCCTGTAATTTTTGAGAGTCAATATGCACCATCAATTAGCTAACCGGCAGCCCCTCCAAACCTTGGAATGATTCAGGACTTCATACTTTAATTTAATCATCACTTACAATTCCTTTTGTAGATAGATGTGGAAGATATCTTATGCTCACCTTTTTATCAGGAAGGAATCTTCTATTACAGACCGCTGTTACCAGATCTTTGTGCAAGATATGAGTGCCTGAAAAACTGTGCTGTGCAATTGAGCCTCCATTCTGTATTATAACTTTGACCAATTTCAGTGTCCCTTCTTCTTCCAGGTACTCCAAGGAACTATTTATGAGTTGGAAACTGCCGCTACAGGCCCTGCCATGCAGGATTTTTGGGAGCAAAGTGGTAAAGAGACTTGAGAATTTTATCTTATTCTTTGTATTCGTCCCACCTTCCAAGTAAATAATAATGATAAATCTCTCCTCTGGTACAGCTCTCTTTTCCCCTTGAAAATCTGAAGGTAGAACAGGACTTAGGGCTGGGCGCAGTGGCTCACGCCTGTAATCCTAGCACTCTGGGAGGCCAGTCCAGGAGGATTGCTTGAGCTGAGGAGTTCGGGACCAGCCTGAGCAAGAGTCAGACCCTATGTCTACTAAAAATAGAAAAATTAGCTGGACGCGGTAGCATGTGCCTGTAGTCCCAGCTGCTTAGGAGGCTGAGGCAGGAGGATCACTTAAACCCAGGAGTTTGAGGTTGCTGTGAGCTAGGCTGATGCCTCAGCACTCTAGCCCCAGCAACAGAGTGAGACTCTAAAAAACAAACAAACAGGGCTTAGAATTAAGAATCCTGGCCGGGCATGGTGGCTTATGCCAGTAATCCTAGCACACTGGGAGGCCGAGGCGAGTGGATTGCTCAAGATCAGGAGTTCAAAACCAGCCTGAGCAATGGCGAGACCCCGTCTCTAGTATAAATAGAAAGAAATTAATTGGCCAACTAAAAATATATAGAAAAAATTAGACATGCATGGTGGCACATGCCTGTAGTCCCAGCTACTCAGAAGGCTGAGGCAGCAGGATTGCTTGAGCCCAGGAG